>CBVK0103489799.1:0-12862 GCA_900067695.1 Picea abies | reverse complement strand
AGATGGGTGTATCCTTCTTTGACAGAGAAAGGTTTACCTCCCCAGCTTCGATATTCTGGGGTGGATCGGTTGAGAGGGACATAGCCAGCCAGATTGTTGAAGAAAATGGGAAGGAGGGGGGTGAGGATATCTGGGGGGTTAGGTGGTTTCCAGTTTTCTCAATCATCATCGTTATTCCAAAGGCAGAAATATTGAATCTTGAGGAGGTCCTTTGCACAGCACCGATCCTTAAAAGGATGAAGGGTCACAAGGGAACTCAAGGGCTCAGAGTTGAGGATACAATCCGACCAATGTTTATTGTGTCTCCATTTTCGGGGGCCCAAGAGAGTTTGGCCTGAATAAGAAAAGCTGCACTTTTGAGGAGACGCCATATCAGAGAGATTGGAAGGGTGGGGATGGGCCCCTCTAGGCATTTGAGCCTGGGGGGTTGAAAGTATTTTTTTAAGAGAGCTTTCTTCCACCAGTCTGGTTTTCCCGTTAGAAGGCGCCATGCCAATTTGGATCCCAATGATATATTCATTTTGGTTGGATCCTTGATAGCCAGACCACCTTTATTATAGGTCTAGCAAATTTTCTTCCAGTTTATGAGATGGGATTTCTTTGTGTTTGTTTTTCTGCCTACCCAAAGAAAGCATCTTATGACTCTAGATATTTTCTCTAGAATTTTTTTGGGAACTAGTAGTCCTGAGCATTGGAATATGGAGAGAGAGGAAAGGACTGATTTTATTAGGATGGTTTTCCTTGCAGGATTGAGCCATCAGCCTCCCCAATTATGAATCCTTGATGATATCTTCTCTACGATTTCAATCCAATATGAAGAACTATAATGATTGAGGAAGATGGGCATTCCCAAATATTTAAAGTAGTTCCAAGTGGTGATGATAGGAAAATCAAAAATTTTGGCGATCTGATCTTTTATGTGTCCAAGGACGTGCCAGCCATAAATTCTGCACTTTGAGGTGTTCAACTTGCCGCCTGAAGCTGTGAGGAAAGTGATGAGGACCTTTTGGAAACAGTTAGCAGTGCGTATTGTGGTTTCTCCTAATAAGAGGGTGTCATCAGAAAATTGAGAATGGTTTATTTCCTTTACCCCTCTTGCTATAAGTAAACCAGAGAGTTTTCTTGTTCTTTGTTCCTCTTCCAGCTTTCGACTAAGGGAGTCTGCTAGAAGAATGTAGAGAAATGGGGAGAGAGGGAAGCCCTGACACAGGCCCTTGCTTTCTTTGAAAAATTTGGTTGGGCATCCATTAAGGAGAGGAGAAATCCAAGGGTTGTTGATGCAGGCTTTGATCCAGTTGTTGAAATTCTCTGAGAAACCGTAAGCTTTTAAAATTGAGAAGAGGAAGCTATGTTTCACCCTGTCAAAGGAATTTTCCATATTGAGATTGAAAACCATACCAGGAGTTTTTTTTTTCTTTCTTGAGTGAATGGATTCTTCTACCAGGGCAATGTTGTATGTTATCTACTTGTCTCTAAGAAAACCAATCTGGTTTTCTAAGATTAGCTTTGTGAGCAAGGGGTTGAGGAAGTTCGCAATGATTTTAGTGATGATTTTGTAGGAGGAGTTGCAGAGTGAGATGGGACGGAATTGAGAGAAATTGGAGGGATTGGACTCTTTGGGGATGAGGGCTAGGAAGGTGGAGTTGGTTGCTCCTCCGATTTTCTATTTGTGCAAAGTATAGTTTAGCATTTTTTTCAGGTCCCATTTGATGACGTCCCAAAAGGATCGATAGAATTTGATTGGAAACCCATCAGGTCCCGGAGCTTTATCTGGCTCTAGACTCCAAATTTCTTTGAGTATTTCTTCCTTCGTGATATCTTGAGTCAGTTGGTTATTTTCTACATCAAAAACTGATTTAGGGATGTTTAACAACATGCTGGTGGCCTCCAAGTGTGTTTCTTCCTCCCTTGGTTGCTAGTAAATATTATTGTAATGATGGTAGGCCTCTGCTTTGACCTGTTAATAAGAGCCGATTTTCTTCCCCGTGCTGGAGGTGATAGAGATGACTGTGTTTTGTTTCCATCGAGATTGAGCTTGCTTGTGAAAAAAGGAGGTGTTTGAGTCTCCTGCTTTTATCCAGAGACTCCTAGACTTCAAACGCCAGTGTTCCTCCTCCCTGTTGTAAGGTCTCTTCCAACAGAGCCTTATAAAACATAAATTTAGATAGAGAAATGCCAATTAATCAGTTTAAACAGTAAATTCTAAAATTTTACAGTCCATAATAGTCATAAATAATCATAAACAGACTACACAACATATTACACATTTCCATACATAAATTCATAACATAACTTTCATCCTTATCAAAATTAATACTGGAAAAATACCTCTTGAAGGAGGAGTATGTCCTTTTCTTTCCTATTGTTGCAGACTACTTGGAACTGCCCAAAAATGAACCTTTTCCTCCCAGCTAGCTAGGAACAGAGCCTCTCTGGCTCCCTAGCTCCAGGATTTCGTAAGGATTCCTGGCCCCCGAGCCCAAAACTCCCAGCAACTGGTGCCCCCTATCTCAGTCCACCAAACTCCAACAAGATCCTCAAGCAAAAACCAGAACCATCCTCCAGCAAACTACTCAACAAACTACTCAGCGAACTACTCCAGCAAACTACTTAGCAAACTACTCCAGCCCCCCCAAAAATAGCAATACAGTCCTCTCCTCTCTCCAAATGATGCTCTCTCCCCAAAATACCAAAATTCCCCCTTCCCCGAGTGTTCTTCCCCTTCATATCCTCCTTTCCCCCCTTTCTCATTCATCGCCTTCTCCCTTCATTAAATTTCACCCACCTTATCCTTCCATTCAATGCCAACCACCTTATCCATTTCTCTTTAATGGTTCCATCATTCGATACAAAATAATAATTAATGATTTATTAAACTAGATTTTATTAAACAGATATGTAATCATTAAATTCATTAATTAGTTAATTAAACCAATTCACATTCAACAAATATTTAACCAGGACAATTAATTAAACTAATATACATTAAACAATTAATTAAACCATGACAATTGATTAATACTTAGGATTGTTACATACACCCACCCTTCAGGAAAATTCTTCCTGAAGTTAAGGTATTTTATGATACAAGGGAAAAGACACATGGTTCACACATTCATATCAAATAACCAACATTATTAGTAAGTAAGCCAAGAAAACTCATACATACTAGTGTACATGTACAAGAAATGCATGTGTAGCTAGTACATACAAGTCTGGTGCATGTACTAATATCAATAACTATCACCCTTACAGTAATTTATGTATGCATCCAATCCAATCAATAAGACTATTCATTTTATAAAAGATAATAAACCAATTAAATGTTCGTGAATTCACTTAATTACAATAATCTAGCTCAACAATTTGATTTAGAAAATTGTAGTTTAGTTAAGTAATTATGAATATACATATATACACATTTTCTTTTCAGAAGGAAAAACATTAAATTCCACTATAAGGAAAATCTCCATACACTCTCAACTATTTCTACTCATCCTTCCTCCCTAACTTACTTCCATCTTCCATTCCTATCCTTCCTCTGTTGGACTATCTTGGAGCGTCAACTATATTGACCTAACTCCAAATAGAACCCATAAGCGGAAGTGTCACTATTTTGACCAAGCTTCCCCAGCAGGCAACTGACAGTCATCATCAGACGTCTAGGGGAGCGTGAGCTAACACTGTCCTCCCATGACTCCAAGTTTCAGAGGATACACGATGGGAAATGCCTCCACCCCTCCTAACAGGACTAGGGTCCACACCCTATAATGGAATATACAGTGGCATCGTGTTGCTGGGAGTTTTGTCATCATTTATTCGGTTTGGGGCAGTTTCACCTCCTGAAATCCTGCACTAGTCCACATATCATAGCAATGTATCCAAACCAATATAATTTCACATACAAATATTCATACCATATTGTTTCCTAGCCAATGGTCATGACATCCACTTTCATCATCACTATCCCTTGGCTATTTCATAGCCCAATAACCTACAGATTAGTCTGTAACACAAAATCATACATATTTATGCATTATCATCATGTAATTGCATACAACCATAATTTCAATTCGGTATCCACGTACCAACAATTTTAACATCAAGTTTTCAAGTTAGAAATAGATCTCATAATATCCCCATAATTCAATTAACGTTACCCATTCATAAAATTATCATTTACATAATAGATTGCATCATATCCCACATCATTCAAATAGCATTTAAACCTTCATAGGATTCACATTCACATAGTATATCACATCATATCCATCATCATCAATAACATTTAAACATTCATAGAATTTACATTCTCATAGTAGATCACATCATATCCATCATCATCAATAATATTTAACATTCATACAGGTTTCTACGTCTTAAAAGTTCAAGTGTATCATTAATAGTTTCACTGTGAATAGAAAATAAAGGTGATTAGGCCTCAGGTAATCCTAGTTGTCTAAGTCAAAAGGTGGTGTTACACACTCCCAACCTTCAAGAAACATATTCTCGAGGTGGTCAAAAAAAGTGAGGGATAATCTTGTCGTAATGTCTTGGTATCCTCCCAAGTAGCAGATCCTGGACTATACTTGTCCCACTGAACCTTAACTTGGTCTACCAGACAGTTCCTAAGCTATTGGACTCTACGGTCCAATATGCGTAACGGTTCTACCGTGAGGGTTCCCACATCCGATACCTGCAATTCCTTCCAATTTAGTTTATGTGATTCATCAGCAACATAATGACATAGAACATATACATGAAAAACATTATGAGTTTTATACAAGTTGGTTGGAAGTACGAGACGATAGGCAATGGGTCCAATTTTCTCTTGGATATTAAACAGACCTATAAATCGAGGTGACAACTTTGTCCCATTTCTGAACCGTATGGTACTCTTATTAGGCCTGATATGAATGAAAACCCGATCTCCCACTTTATAACTTTGGCCAGTCCTATGTGCATCAACATAACTTTTCTGTCTATCATGTGCTTCCTTTAGTCTCTGCCTAATTTGAATCACATGTTCCTCCATCTCTTGAATCAATTCTGGCCCAACTGTCACTCGGTCTTGTAATCTTTCCCAACTCAATGGTGTTCTGCATGGCCTTCCATACAGAGCTTCGTAGGGTGGCATTTCGATGGAGTTATGAAAACTATTATTGTAGGCGAACTCTACCAAAGGTAGGTACTTCTCCTAATGGGTTTGATTATCCATAACATACATCCTAAGCATGTCTTCCATGACTTGATTTACTCTCTCAGTTTTCCCATCTGTTTCAGGATGATACATTGTTCTTAAGTTCAACTGAGTTCCCAATGCTAACTGCAAACTTGTCCAAAACCTAGAAGTGAATCTAGAGTCCCTATCTGAAATGATCTTCTTAGGTATCCCATGCAAATGGATTACCTCACTTACAAACACACGTGCCACATCAGTGACATCGTAACTGTCTCTAACTGGAATAAAATGAGCACTCTTGGTTAACTGATCAACTATCACAAGAATGGCATTGTGTCTATGAGATGTGAGCGGCAACCCCACAACAAAATCCATGGAAATGACTTCCCACTTGGACATAGGAACATCAAGTGGTTGTAGGAGACTTGTCGGGTGATGGTGGTCAGCTTTCACTTGTTGACACTCCAGGAACTTGGCGATGAAATGAACTACATCATGCTTCATGCCTACCCAGAAGAAAATCTTCCTCATGTCTGCGTACATTTTCTTCACACCCGAATGCGAACAATAAACTACTCTATGGGATTCCTTTAGTATGATGCTTTGAATATCCCCACTTTCAAGGATGTACATCCTTCCTCGATATCTCAATAGTCGATTTGCTTCCAGACTATATCCTTCATACTTTGGATCTAATTGCCTCCCTTTCTGGAGGTTTGAGGTAACCTTTAAATAACAACTATCTCCAAGGAGTTGCGTCAACACACGTTCCCTCGGATTGACTTTTAAGGGTACCAAGGAGAAGACACGTGGCCTCCTACTCAAGGCATCCATGACCACATTATCTTTTCCTTTGATATATGAAATACCAAAATCGTACTCACTCCATCGCCTTTGGCTAGAATTCAGATCCCTTTGAGTGAAGAGATGTTTTAAACTTTGATGGTCCATTTTGAGCTCAAAGTTTCACCCTACTAGATAGTTCCTCCAAAGTTTTAGAGCTAGCATTACGGTTGCCAACTCTAAATCATGAGTAGCGTAAAGTTCTTAGTGTTTCTTCAACTTCCTTGATGCATAAGCTATCACTCCTCCATCCTCCATTAACACGTCCCCCAACCCTTGCTTCAAGGCATCCGTGCAGACTATGAAGTCATTTTCCATATCCGGCACTCGTAGAATTGGCGCACTAGTTAGTAACCTTTTAAGCTCGATGAATGCACTATCACATTCTTCTATCCATTCATACCTTACCCCCTTGTGCTGCAAAGTGGTGATGGGTTTCTCTATTTTAGAGAACCCTTCAACAAAGCTCCGATAATAACCTACTAGCCTCATGAATCTTCTTACCTCATGAGCATTTTTCTGCACTAGCCACTCCATAATGACCTTTACCTTTTCTGGGTCCACGGAGATTCCTTCCCCGGAAATGATATGACCTAAATAGTGAATTTCTTTCTGGAAGAAGGAACACTTTGACAACTTCCAATACAATTTGTTCTCTCTAAGGCAAGACAACACCACTTGCAAGTGTTCCTCATGTTCTCTTTCATTCTTGGAATAGATGAGGATATCATCTAGAAAGACTTGTACAAAGCGGTCTAAGTATTTCTAGAATACACCATTCATGAGGCTCATGAATACTGTTGGCGCATTGGTCAATCCGAAAGGTACTACAACAAACTTGTAATGTCCAAACTGAGTTTGAAAGGCAGTTTTAGGAATATCGCCTTCCTTAATCCTTAACTGGTGATACCCTGATCGCAAATCGATTTTTGAGAATACTATTGCTCCTTTCATCTTATCAAAGAGATCATCTATCTATGGCATTAGATACCTATTTTTTACTATAGCATGGTTCAAGTCCCTGTAATATATACACAGTCGTAAGGAACCATCCTTCTTCTTCACAAAAATTACTGGTGCACCCCAAGGTGAGACACTAGGCCTTATTAGCCCTAAGTCGAGTAGCTCTTTCAACTACATCTGCAACTCACAAAGTTTTGGCACTGTCATCCAATATGGAGTCTTGGAAATTGGTTTTGCACTAGGTTTTAGCTCAATAGTAAAATCAAGCTCCCTCTCAGGAGGTAACCCCGGTAACTTGTTCGAAAAAACATCCTTAAACTATGACAATACTAGGTATTGATCCGAGGGTCCTTTCCTCTCATTCACTGCTTCCACAACATAAAGTTGACACCCTTGCCTCATTCATCACTTAACCTTCATAGTTGAGATAAAGCGTAGAGACACCTTTCTTCGTACACCATGGATCTCTACTGGCCTTCCTTCATCGTCAACACAAAGCACCCTCTTTGCGAAACAATATACCATAGCTCAATGGGCTTCTAACCAATCCATTCCAATGATTAGGTCATATGTCCTGAGGGCAGTGACGTATACCTTCAACCTGGTAGTACACACTCCCAAGTATACTAGACAATTATTAATGCTAGGTCCTACCACTTTTTTTTCCCCCGAAGCCATCTCGACTTGTTTAAATTCGTCATGCTCGTAGGCTACCAACCCACTCTTTTCTAATGCAGATGGTGAAATGAAACTATCTGTAGCACCAGAATCAAATAAAATTTTAACATTGACATGATTTAGCGTACTTGATGATTCCACCACCGTGGATTGATGTTCTACCTGGCGATTATTAACGGTTTCATAAATCTGGTGGCTAGCACTTGCTCTTCCCATCGGGGCCTTTCTTTCTCTATGCACAAATCCTGATTGTAACTCTGGGCAGTCATACTAGTAATGGGGTCCTCCACACCCCCAACACATAACACGAGATGGAACCTGCACACTGCTCTGTGATGGTCTCTGAAATGAGCTCCTTCCCCTGGAACCCCTGCCCCTACTAGCTGCTCCCTGAGATGGTCGTGGACCTACCTACGTCGTTGGTGATGAATGGGATGTTGCACTCGCTGCCATTGAAATACCTGTGGTGACTATCCTTGGTGCGACTCTATTACCATATGGAGGTGGCCTTGAGCTCCCTCCCTTGGAGAAGGTCCTAGGGGCCTTCCCCACGAATCCAGGATGATGCAGAAAGGTCGACCTCATACCTCCATTTAAGTTCATGTGTTCCTCAGCATAACATGCATTTTCTACTGCTTCTGCTACCGGAGACGGTTTCCACATCCGCACCATGGCCCTTATCTTAGGGTTTAACCCATAGACAAAGTGTTATGCCTGTCGTTGATCATTATCCATGTATGAAACATATTTGACCAATTCCATAAACCTGATCTCATATTCTTATATGGTCATGTTTCCCTGTACTATAGCATGAAACGCTCCCACCTGTTGTTCCTCATAGTAAGCTGGTAGGTATTTCCTTCGGAACCTCTCCTCAAAAATTTCCCAAGAGACAGTGTCTAGGGTAAGGTGCAACTACCTCTCCAGGTTGCCCCACTAGTTCAAGGCACCGTCTCTCAACTGAAAAATCGTTATCTTCGCCTTTGAAGTTGACACATAGTCTCTTAAGGAGAATTGTCATGCCTTCCAACCAGGCCTATGCACGTTCACTGGCACGACTCCTGGAAAACTCTGGAAGCTTGATCTTTTGCAGTTCTCTAGTGATGTCTTCGGGTGGAGGGCCCCCCCCTGAATCCCTTGACGCTTCAGGATTACCCGTTCGAGATGGTGGGGGCTCCACCTCAATCCCTACTGGTTGACGCCCCTTTAAAGTCTCATTTATGGCCTCCAAAGAGCGCAGAATGAGAGCTAATTCAGGCGATGGTGGTGGCGGCGTTGGCGATCCCTGGGATGATGCCCCTCTGCCTCGATTTCCTCGAGTCCTGACCATCCTGTATAATTGAATCTGCATTGACCAAAAGTTTTTCAGGGTGAGTTTAGGACAATTCACATTTGCGCAACTTAAACTCGAAAACAAGGTTAGGTGTAAGTTGTTTTTATTTGTCTATAAACAGACATTACTCTCTTTAGGGGAAGTGGCTAGGTTAGGGTTTTAAGCATCTAAGCTCGATGTCTTCCCCTAAAATAACTACTGACTCCCTCGCCTGGTAGCTACGCTAGAACTGTACCATACTCGCCATAGTGCATCAAATCCCCTGTGTAGTGCTTTCTATCATACCTCCTATTATACCCTAACTATTCCCCACAACATGCGTCAAACTCTCACTACTCTACAAGGACCTTATAATTAATCTTTAATTATAACCCTATTATAATTAATCTTTAATCTCTGTGTGGTGTGTTGGTGTTTGGTCATTCCCCAAAGCGCTTGGACTTGGTGGTGGTCGTGGGTTCAAAACCCATGGACCTCTAAAATTTATTCTTAACCCTATTACATTCATTAATCACATGATTAATGACATAGATTTCAAACCTACTATTAACATGATAAATTTATAATGTTAAATTTACTTAATTATTAATTTATCCTTATCATTTTTCATTAAGTTAAAATTCTTAAATACTTCTTTATTCAATTTATTTTAATAATTAATTCATATATATATATAGATATATATTAATAAAAAAAAATTGTTAAATAATTAAAATCTAAAAAAAAAAAAAGAGTTAAAATTTAAACCTAAATTTAAACGATTAAATTTAAAAGAAATAAATAATAAAAAATATATATTTAAAATAACATTAAAATATAATTCATAAAAAAATAAAAATAATTTTTAATCATAATTTTTTTTTAAATAAAGTCGGGCATCATGGGTGCATGAGTCCCACGTGCCCTTCCCTCGCTTCCTCCATCGCCTTCCTTATCTAAACCCTACACGCACCCTTCTGGCAATTTATCCCCAAACCCTAAACGCTCCATCATTTGCCGCCTCCCCCACTCTGGAAGTGTGGCCAAGGCTTCTCCCACTCTGCAACTAGGGTGGGGTTGATGGTATATGGGTTGGTGGTGCAAATAAATTCGTCCCTTATGGGCTCCTCTCAGCTTGGGGATTGGTTTCTTCCCCCCTGACCATGGCTTTGAGATTTGGTTGCCGCTAGTGGCGCTTGGACGCTCGGTTGTGTGTTGTGGGCTCCCTCCTGTGGACACTCAGCTATGTGATGGCTTGTGTGTTGTGTAGTGTGGTAGCTACACGCCTCCTCGTGGAATTTAGCAAGTTTCACCCTCCATTTACAACAGCAGCGATAGCAGAGTAATGCCAACAATACCAATCCAAACCCTATAAACCAGAGGCTGACAATGGCGAAATATGGTGCGTCGGTTAAACCAACAGAAGCCCAATAATGATCATTGGCGATATTCCATCCCCCGCCATAACACTTGAATTCATCCAATGGATCATGCCTGTGTGTTCGCCTCATTACTGAAACTAGGGAACTATTCTCCGTAAAAGGAGCAACAGAAGACACCTCTAAATGCACAATATCTCATGGTACTGCTTCCTCCGACGAGAGAGTAGAAAGCGTTGTTGTTGGGTGCATACTGCAAAGGAGCAGTGATAACAGGAAGGTTGAGGCTGCCCATTTGTGCTTGGTGTATGCGCTTGGCTTGTTTGTCTTATGTGTTGACTTGTTGCTCGTGGCTTGGTACTTGTGCTTGGATGAGTAATGTGGTATCACACTTAGGCTTGGTGCTTACACCGCTTGGATTTGGTGACTCAGGTGTTGGTTTATTATTCTCGGCTATACACATTGAATATATCCGTAGAGAACCCCATTTCGTTTTTTTTTTGTTTGGTTTTCAGAGAAAGAATCTCCGTGAGTAGTGTTGAGGTAGGCTCAGCCATGGCAGCCATGGTCTGCAGCCTCCAAGCTCGGCACAATCTAATGGTTTGGTCGTTTTGTTTGGTTTTTTTTTTCATTTTTCAGAATTTTTTTTTTATTGAAAATGTTCAAGGTTTGCTCATGGCTTTAGAACAAAATACTTAAACTCAGTTAAGTATGAAATATTACAGGTTGGGTGATTATCAATTACAAATGCTATTAAATTTTGAATCCAGTTGAAGATCATCAATAGCTATAGTTTTGAATGCAAGGGCGTACCAAGTATGGGCGCATATGGCCGTTGAATTGTGCATCTCTACTTTGCATTAACTTTTCCTTTTGCTAGCAATTTGTGCCCTCCTTGTTTATTATTTTGTATGTGCATTGATAATGATAATTCTGATAGATTTGAACATGGTAATGGATTCATCACAAGTTGTGGTTGGGCTTTAATGGAGGCAGTTCCCACGGAAGGCATTGCTTTTTTTTTATTTCCTTTTCTTAATTATTTCATGGCGAGAAATCTCAGTTTTTTTTTTTGAAAAGTAATTCACTCACAGATATAAATTTCGTAGGTTTTTTGTTCATATTTTTGACAGATTAAAGCTCATTTTGTTTTTAAGTGACAGACGACTTAGTATGTTGAAGATCCTCTAATTAATATTTGCCACCCCTTTATATTGTGTGAAATTCAAGAATTTTTGGCCAGTGAATGGGCTTTTGAAAAAAAAAAATCCCAGAAAATTGTTGATGGTTGTTATGCTAGTTTTGTGTCCATCATATTTGCAGAGAAGTAATAATTATGTGATATATTAAGTGCATTCTTATGCAATATATGGTGCTTTGTGTGCTTTCAATATGTATATTATTATTTATATTTATATTTGTGTTAAAAAAAAATTGTGTGCTTGGCTTGCAGGTTAGGTGGAGCGAGCTTGGAGCTTGGCCCAAATTTACAAGTTTTCCTTAAATATATATATATATATATATATATATATATATATATATATATATATATATATATATATATATACCTCTAGTTATTTATGTTTATATAACCCTTTTTCAAGGATTTCACTTGTACAGGTCAATTTCACTTGTACCGGTCAACAAGTTTTAAATTTTTAGAGGGTTTCAGGGTTGTTTGCATGATACAAAACATAGCTTTCAGTCAAGAGTCAAGAGGATGGGTGGGTAGGTAGGCCCTGGGTTCCATATTTTAAACTAGTGCTCTAATACAATGTGTAAGGTCACTTCCAACAAAGCCTTATAAAACATAAATTTAGATAGAGAAATGCTAATTAATCAGTTTAAACAGTAAATTCTAAAATTTTACAGTCCATAATAGTCATAAATAATCATAAATAGACTACACAACATATTACACATTTTCATACATAAATTCACAACATAACTTTCATCCTTAAAAAAATTAATACTGGAAAAATACCTCTTGAAGGAGGAGTATGTCCTTTGCTTTCCTATTGTTGCAGACTGCTTGGAACTGCCCAAAAATGAACCTTTTCCTCCCAACCAGCTAGGAACAGAGCCTCTTTGGATCCCTAGCTCCAGGATTTAGTAAGGATTCCTGGCCCCCGATCCCAAAACTCCCAGCAACAGGTGCCCCATGTCTCAATCCACCAAACTCCAGCAAGATCCTCAAGCAAAAATCAGAACCATCCTCCAGCAAACTACTCCACAAACTACTCCAGCCCCCCCAAAAAACAACAATACAGTCCTCTCCTCTCTCCAAATGATGCTCTCTCCCCAAAATACCAAAAGTCCCCCTTCCTCGAGTGTTCTTCCCCTTCATATCCTCCTTTCCCCCCTTTCTCATCCACCGCCTTCTCCCTTCATTAAATTTCACCCACCTTATCTTTCCATTCAATGCCAACCACCTTGTCCCTTTCTCTTTAATGGTTCCATCATTTGATACAAAATAATAATTAATAATTTATTAAACTAGATTTT
>CBVK0103489783.1:0-20289 GCA_900067695.1 Picea abies | reverse complement strand
ATTATAGAGAGCTTCTCACGATCGATCATCGGAAAATGACCCTCCATGCTATTTAAATAGAGATCATGGACCAATTGGGTATCAAGCCACATATCAATATAGCTATTAAGATCGAGGAACATATGAGTCGTCAAATCACTCTATCTCGGGAACATATCGCGACCGTCAGATTACAAATGCATACTAAAGAAACACACTTTAACCTAATGACACATTATACCAAGTCGATATTAATTAACTCCTAAGTGTCTAAATATCCTAACAAAATTCATGACCTAGGCTCTATGAATCTTTGATAACAAGGATGGAGATCGATTGAGTCTATTGGGCTAGATGGTGGCTTGAACAAGTGTCATATTCATTTAAAAGATGAACTATGTGGAGTCATTATATTGGTGGCTTGAAAAAGTGTCATAACTGTTTAAAAGATGAACTATGATCACTTGCCTAGGAAAAAAATGAAATAAGAGGGGAGTATACAACTAGGCTTGATAACAAGGCACTTGTAGAGGAAGGCCCACATGAACCTTATTGGTGGTGGAGTAAGCATGGAAGCTCAAGGGATTAGAAAAAACTTGTGTTTTTCTTTGGTTAGCTTTCAAGAACAGGGCCTTGACCTAGGAGGTCCTGCAGAAGCAAAATTGTCATTGTCAAATTATATGTATTCTCTGGAAATATGAAGAAGAGAACATCTCCCATTTGTTAATTCATTACCCATTTTATATTCAAGTTTAAAAGGAGTCAAATAAGTTGATCAACGTAAACAAATTCTAGAAATAAAAGTATGTGGAAGTGTGTTTAAGGCAATGGTTTTTAAAGAAAAAATTGAAAAAGCTCATGGCACTACCATGCCTCATCATTTGGGAATCTGGCTTGCTTGAAATGCTACTAGTTTCTCTCACAATTTCAACTAATGATATGATCTAGAATCAGAGTGTAATCAAGGCATAGAGCTCCTTATGTTCTAAGGGAGTTGTTCATTGATAAGTCAAAAACTTGGGGCCTTTTTATGTTGTGAGTCAAGGGTCTCCTACTTTTAACAATGCTATAGGTATTATGTTAATATTGGATTTCCATTATAGAACTATCAATTATATGCTTCCTTTTCAAGTAAAATAATTCAATAAGGGACTCGAATACCTTGGAAAAAAGTCAAAGGTCAAAGTACTTGGGAAAATAAAGAGGTGACACATGTCACCACTTCAAGGGTGAAATGTGGCACCTAATTGGAATCTGACTTGGTATATTGTACATCCAGGTGGACGAATGGTAGGTTGACAAGTGCAAAACAATTGGTTCAATCAAATGTTGACATGTGGCATTGGAGAGCCAATGAAAAGCTTCCACATGGAAGCCTCCCATTGGCCTATAATGGCTAATGCATATTAAAAGTTATGGAGTCGATGGGGGTCAAATACATGACCTCCATAACTTATATGCTTCCTTTTCAAGTAAAATAATTCAAT
The DNA here is from genome assembly GCA_900067695.1 of Picea abies. Taxonomy (NCBI): domain Eukaryota; kingdom Viridiplantae; phylum Streptophyta; class Pinopsida; order Pinales; family Pinaceae; genus Picea; species Picea abies. Next base: position 18,823 of record CBVK0103489783.1, on the reverse strand, counting down.
AAGGGACTCGAATACCTCAGGTTTGAGTTAAAATCAACTAAGTATGGGTATAATGTTTAGTGATGCCTCTATAATTAAATATAGATAATAATTTCATCATGATGTGCAAGATGGTTGTCCCAGGGGGATTCAGATTAACATCAGTTAAATCAATATTAAAGGCCATACTGATGTATCAACATTCATCGACATATATTGCTAAAGATGTTGTCAATAAAACAAGGAATAAGGTTTTGAAATTTATATGGATTGGTAAAAAAGAAAAGGAAACCATTCCATTAGTAAAGTAGGAGAGATTTGCAAAGCCTACGAAGTAGGGGGGTTGGTGCCTTAAAATAGTATACCATTTTATAAAATCCCCAATTACTAATAGCTAATGGAGACTTCTTTTGGGTGACAGATTTTGGTAAGATGTTATGACCTAGAAGCAAGTGAAACCTCTCTCCATAAATGAGTGTATAAAAAACCCAAACATAGGTAATTGGTTATTGTGAAATATTGGTAATGGGTTCAATGTATGTATTATAATTGATCCATGGATACATAGTGGAGGTATGCAAAGGTATGGATACATGGATAATTAATTCGATAACAAGCTAAACTCGATTATGAGAAGCATCAAATGTATCATCCAATCCTTTGATCAAATTCAATTCTTTCACGTCAAGAGGGAGTTCAATGCAAAAATAAATCATTGGGGAAAAAAAGCCAGGAATCTACAACAAATTTCTTTATGTAAAAATGGGGTTCCTCGCCCTTTACAAATTCCATAAGTATGATGGGTTGAACCAATTTTATTTATTTATTTATTTTTATTTTTATTTTATTTTTATGTTTAATTGTCCTCAAGGTTACAAAATGGGGCTCTCCCTACCCTTGGATATGGGTAAAAGAACTTTGACTTGGATTTCAACCCGCATTAAGTATCAAGCACCACCTCCCACCCTCTAGCCATCATCTCACATGACTTAATATTTACTTCTCCTCCTATGGAAATCGGGAGGTATATGGGATAATGGTTTGTCAATTGCATTTTTGTTGTGTGGTAACCAAGGAGGGAGCTTTGGAGGAATTCTAGTACAATGCACCGGGATAAAGGGGAGTGTAGTGGGAGCCTCGTAGGAGGTCAGTTTTGGAACTTAGTGTTAGAGGGTCAGAGTGGAGTTTGGAAGTTCCTCTCTGGGGTGGATTTGCATCAATGCGAGTAATTTATGCTTGTATCTCCAGGCATATCCTGGGGTCATTTTTAAACATGTATGATGTTCTCTGCACTGGGTATTTGAATGGCGAAGGACTCCATTATTTTTTCTTTTGTCTGTTCATCTTAGTTTATCAAGGTAGATATTTGGTTTGCAAGGTTGTTAACTGATTTTAATAGAATGGACAGTCCTAAACTCAAGGAAATTAGAATGGTTTTGAAGCAACATGAGGAAATTATCCAGGCCAATAGTCAGGCCATGATGTTACTCGATGTAAATCTAGAAGAGATGGAATAGGTGATCAACTCTCACAATGCTAATGTCACAACCCTTATCCATTAGCAAAGTTAAAGAGTCGATTCCTTGGAGGTGGAATCCGACAGACTACGTTCTTTGGTTACGATAGTGCACTTAGACTCTCTACCTTTGGCATCTAATGACTTGGCATATGGAATTCAAGGAATCAGGGAGGAAGACACCATCAACCAAATTAGAGACCCAATGGACATCAAGGAATAAAATCCTCCCTACTCGGTCAAGGAAGAAGAAGAACATGGTAGTGTCCATACTTAATTTTGTGTGTGCTTTTTAAATTTGGGGTCAACATATCAATGTAGCTATTGGTGGGATCACCTAGAAATCTGATATAAAATCAAAGTTTGCTAATAATATAATATGTATAGAAAATAGGTCTGTGGAAGAGCCTTGTTTTGGAAAAAAATTTTGATGTATTTCTAAGTTGCAACCTAGGTGCAACCCCCTTTTATAATATATAAAAAGTTCTTTGTTTCGGTTAAAAAGATGATGATGCTCTTCCAAGCTTTGTTATGACTCATTTAAGCTCTATGATTGTGGAAATATGGAACATTGATAGTTGCTAAACTAGTCTATTATCTCGAGGCTATAAGAATTTGTTTTTCCAAGGGCTATGGTTGTTGAAAATTGTAACACTCTTAAGTGTAGCTCATATATCAAATTCTAGAGCAAGTTTTCTATATCAATGAAATAAACTATTTTTTTTGTTTTTGGTTTTTTTCTTTCAAAGTCTCATCCATGTCACTTCCTCAAGAGATTTTGACACAAGGGGTAAATCATGGAAAATGTATTAGAAAGAATTGATGAAAATGGGGCCTATCAAATTGGATTATAGAACCCGTGTTCTCAAATCCTCGAAAAAGTTTGGAGGTGTGACTTTTTTTTTTGTTTTCATATATGAACCTAGCAATGATGATGGGGTCAGGGCTTCTAATGGGTCATGTATTTCATTAAAAAAAGTTATTAGTCAAAGCCAAAAGGACATCCTAGTTGAGGTGGAGTTGGTGGACAATGATGGGATCATAAGGATCACCGCAATTCCACTACGATCCATGAATGATGTTGAAGCTTCATATTTAACTTCAAAGGTGGTGGACTTGAGCATTTCCGAAGCATCTAAGAATGGTGGCGGGGTACTAAATTTTAACAAAATAGTATAATAACAAAAACCTTTCAAAAGTGGTTGAGAAGCCTAAGCAATCCCAAGGTGCCAATGAAGCAATGGTAAAGAGAAGGAGAAGGAAGCCAAAGTGTGTAAAGATGAGAGTAGAGGGAATCAAGTTGGTAATGTGTTGGGATATGGTTATGGAACATGTCAACTCTATTAGGTAATGGTGTTGGTAGAAAAATTTCATGGCATATTAATCTATGAAAAATTGATGAGTATGTGGGTGAGGAAGGTTTGGAGACAACAACTAATTTATGCACCCATTTTTTTTATTTATGAGCTAAGGAATGGACAACTTTCATATTTTAGTATGTGAAGGACAAAGAAAACATTTTGCAAGGGAAATAGTACTCGGATAATTCCATTTTGTCCCTTAAAACTAGACCCCTTTGTTTGATCCTTTGAGAGCGAGGGATAAAATTCAACCAGTATGGGTGAAGCCACATTCTCTTCCATTGAATTTGTGTTTAGAAAGGGCCCTAATTTTGATTGGTGATAAGCTAGGAAGGATGCTGGATATAGTTGAGAAAACACGATCCTTGGATAGGAATTTTGTGGCCAAGATTTGTGTTGAAATGAACCTAGGAGATGGGAAACTAAAGGTATTGATATCTAGGTGGGGAATCAATAATAATGATAGGAGATAAACTATGTCAAGATCCCCTTTAGGTGCCCTATTTTTCATATGTACAATCATATTATGTGTAAATTTCGTGAGAAAGATATACCTAATAATGAAGAAGAGGTTGAAGAGTGATCGGAGGTCAAGGAACAAATGGTTAACCAATAAGAGGATGCCAATATGAAGATACCCTCTTTGTTGAAACATAAATTAGTCTATGAGGATACCACTTGAGTAATTGTTGAAAAACGTTTACAAGACATTGTTAGAGCTAAATTCCAATCTTCTAGTCCCCCCCAAAAAAATAGTTGGGGAGGTTGAGTCAAAAGAAAAAAGTAGAGTAGTTGAAGACCCTAGTGTTTCGTCTACCTCTGCTTTGAAGATCCATTAACCATCGTGGATGTGATAAACATGAAGGTTTCCATGAAAAGAAGGAAGAATACCTTCTTAGATGCTCCTTTAGTGGATCTAGACACCCTAGAGGAACACAAGGAATTAATTTAGGTGGAGAATTCTTGTTTAGGGAAAGACTTTACACTTAAAAGTCAAACTTCTAGAAAGGGGATAAAGATTCTAAATTCCCATGAAGCTTTACCACCCCAATACTAGGAGGTACTCTTGTGAGGGGGAAAAAGAACATTCCAAGAGGAGAGGTAGAATCCACATATAGTATTAGTGCCATGTACTCATTAGATGGAGTTTTTATCCATATTGAAAGTAAAAATTACCATTTAAGATTTGAAAAGAAAAACAATATAGTAGTGGAGGATGAGGGAGTAGTTGGAGGGACAAGCATGGATTTGTGTGAAGATCAGGCTAGTCATTGCAGGAAATATTACATTTCTCAAGCAAAGAAACAGTCAGATTGAGAAGTCTTATCTGGCAAAGAAATGACTATTCCAGGGGCCCTTAGAGCAAGTAAAGCCCACTCCAAGGGTTCAAAATGATGTGCTCTCCTATAACATAAGAGGCACAAATGGGGATTTGATGCTGTATGTTTTATTGATGGATGTATAAGAGGAGATTAAAGAGCCTTTTTTTTAGGGTTAGATCTCAACAATTTAGATTGTTTGATGATTACTGTTGATTTTCCTTTTTGTAAAAAAAGTTAGAATTGCATGGTGATATTATTGGGATAGTATATGAAAGACATTAACAAGTCAATCTAATTGACCTGAGTGGAGGTATTTTTTTTTAATGTTTTTAGAATATTTTGTATGTAGTTTTATTTTATATGAAATAAAATTACGACAAAAAAATATATGAAAAAAGGCCTAGGGAGTACCTACAAAAGAAACTCCCTGAAGATAATAGAAGCAACAAATAAAACTAAGGTGATTTTGATTCAAGGATCAATTTTGGAGGTCAGTAAGGTAAAATAACTATTATTGTCTGCCCTTCTTGTGTAGAGTTTTAAATCCCTTAGTGTAGAGGTCATATCTAACTGTCTAGTGGTAGGTTGGTACAAGACCCTTCATTTTAGGAGTGTTACCCTTTTACAAAATGCCATTTTTTAGAGTTGTTCTCTCCAATTTTAGATTCAATTTTCAATTTTATCAATATCTATGGGAATTTTCTATCTAGGGAAGGTTTTCCAGATTCTTTTTTTTAGAACATGGAATTGAGGAAGGATAATGTGATTATAGGAGGAGATATGGATTTCATTTAGAGACAAGGAGAGGTGTTGGGGGAAGCTAGAAGGATGGGCCCTATGGTAGAATAATTCCTGCAAAATAGTGATGATGTGGGTCTATGTGACATAGAGCATTTAACCATGAGACCAACTTGGAGAAAATAGGGTGTGGGTAGGAGCTATCTCTAAGTGACTCGATAGATTCTTTGTTGCTGAACAACTAGTTGCTAGAGTGGATAATATTAGATCTTAGAGAGGAGAATGAGGTCCAACTGACCATGTCCCTATTTATCTACAAGTGGGGGATACTATCCCCAAACCCGTAAGTACTTTTAAGTTCAACTCACATTGGTTGAAGGATTTTGAGTTTAGAGAGCTAGTTCAAAATGAATACAAATACTATGATAGTCCATTGGAGGATTCTATAATGTTTCAATTTAGTGGTAATCTAAAAAGAATCAAAAGGAAAACCATTGGTTGGGCAAAGGTTAAATTCCAAAATTCATAAGAGTATATTTGGAATTTGGAAGAGGATATTGCAAACATCTTCATTTCCAATCTTAATGGAATTTTCAATGAAGCAATGTTGAAGACCTTGAAGTTGAAGAAAGCTACCAAAAAAAAGTTATTAGATTCGATAAAAGCCAATTGGAGGCAAAAGAGTAGGGAAACATGGATATGTTGAGGGGATAAAAATACTAGATTCTTTCACAACTATGCCAAAATGAGGAAGAATATAAACGTCATTTGGAATATCAAGAATGAGAGAGGGGTACAAGTTTATAGTTTTAGGGGGACAATGAAAGTGGACACCAACCACTTCAACGATGTTTTTAAGGAGCCCCTTCGAGCCAATAAAGCGAAGATTGTTTGGATGACAACTTTCTTCCCTAATTCATGGTTTAGGATTAGAATAGGGCCCTTGTGGAAGGGGTTTCCATGGGGGAATTACAAGTGTTAATTAATTATTTCTAGAAAGATGAGAGCCATGGACATGATGGATGCTCTATTGAATTATTTGAAGGATTTCTTGATTTCTTGGGTAAGTATCTATTAATGGTTGTGTAGGAATATGGGAATTTTGGTAAGGTTCTCAAATTCTTTAACTCTAATTTTTTATCTATGATTCCAAAGACAGATGTCCCCAAGTCGTTCAATGATTTTATACCTATTTCTCTTTGTAATGTTGTGTACAATATAATTTCTAAGATCATTTCTAGAAGACTCAATCATGTGTTGTCCCCTGCCATCTCAAGTGAACAATTTGGTTTCTTAGATGGTAGACAAATTCACAAGGCCTAAGATCTATAAAGGTAAAGAATAAATCATCCTTCATTATCAAATGACTTACCTAAGGCATATGATAAGTTTAGTGGGTCATATCTTAGATTGATGGTGTTACATGTAGGGTTATCTTATGAATTTGTTAATTGGGTGGAGGGATGTTATTCTTTTATTTATTTCTCACTATTGATTAATGGTTTTAGTTCCCCTTTTTTACAAGTCTACGAGAGGAGTGAGGCAAGGTTGTCCTTTATACACCCTCATATTTATTCTTATAGCAGAGGATTTAAGCATATGTCTTCTTCATGAAAGAGGTTCTACCAAATTGAAATATATCTATTTAGGTGCCCATATATCTTTAATTCATTAGTTGTTCATAGATGATGTTTTACTATTTGGGGATGGGTCCTTACGAGATGCTAATGCTATAAACCATGCTTTAGAGTTGTATTGCAAAGCCATAGGGATGGAATTCAACCAAATGAAATCATGCATTATGTTTCATAAAGTTTTTGAAGGCCAACATAGATATATTAAATATTTATTCCCCTTTCAAGAAGGTGATTTTCAAAATGGAAAATAAAATATCTTGGTTTTTAACTAAAACCAAATGAATATAGGTTATGGGATGGGATTTGGATTTATATAATTAGGATTAAAAATAGGGTTACATATTGATATACTAGATGGCTTTCTTTAAGTGGCATATTCACATTGGTCACGAAGTTTTGGAAATTGTTCTTGTCTATTGGCAGAAACTAGCTCATATTCCCAAAGGTATATTGCATAAGATCTGAAGGAGCATCTTAATATTTTAGTGGACTAGAAAGCATGATAAGGGGAATATGGCATTGGTTGGATAGGAAAGACTAGCTATGCCTAATAAGGAGTGTGGGTGGGGCCTCGAGAATATTTTTTTATTTCTTCAGGGAACTTGCTATGAAGAGTTTGTGGAAGGTGATTGTAGGTTCTAGTCCGTGAAGGGATTTCCTAGTTAAAAATTATGTTCATCCTTTGTCAATCTTGGAAAGGATTAGGAGTCATTCCAAAACTCATACCAGTTCCTCTGTTGTCTAGAAAGCATTGGCCCAAGGTTTCCTACTAGTGGTGAAATGGATATCCTGTAAGGTTGGAGGTGGGAAGAGCATTAGATTGGGGGTAGACCACTAGATTGGTGGGGGGAATGACTTCAAGTCGATTTGTGGAACTCTAGGTTACTATAAGAACCCTCAACATAACCACTTTAGTAGATGCTCAAGTTGGCATGGTTCCTCTCTTCTGAGGAGGAGGTTGGATGCATTCCAAAGCTTTTGGCATAGAGAACTTTGAAGTAGAGGAGTGAGATGCATATGTACAAAAATTGAAAACCAACAATATTCGTCTCAAGGTTGAGGAAAAGTTAGTTTGGAAAAAAACCTTTCTTGAGGATTCTATACGAACAAGCCTGGGTAGAAGACAACATTTTCTACTAAGAAAGGGATATTTTTTGATTGGTGGTAGAAGAAGGTATGGAAAATAAGGGCTCCATTAAAGTGCATGTTATTTCTCTAGATGGCTATCCCTAACAAAATCCTTACTTGAGACAATCTTATAAAATGATCCTTTGAGGGCCTTGGTTAGTGTGCATTGTGTAGAGGTGCTTCAGAGTCAATTTATCATATGTTGGTTGGTTGTCACTTCTCAATGGAATGGGATGCAACACTGACACTAGTGTTGGTTGGTTGTCCTTTCTCAATGGAAGTTTGGGATGCATCAATGACACTAGTAGATGGGTTGGAAGGAAGTTTGGGATGCATCAATGACACTAGTAGATGGGTTGGAAGTTGGAGAGATGAGTCCTTATAAGTTAATCTTAAATCTTGGTGGGAGAACAAAATAATAGAATAATTTGAAGTGTTACCATAACTAGTTTGTTGGGCCAATTGGAGAACTAGAAATGGGATGTTTTTTGAGGAAGAATCAATCGCAAGTTTTTTACAAAATCAAGTATGCCTTTGAAAGGTACAATAAGGACATAGTTGTGAAGGTATCGAGGTAGATTATGTAGTCTCAAATTGACAAGGTCGAGTCTTGGGATTTTTCAATGGTGCCTTTGAAGGAGATCCTTGAAATTGTGGGGCGGGCAGGGTCGTCTACATAGTAGCACTCCTTATCTTGTTTTTGTGAACAAGAGTTCAATTCTAGTAATGTGGTTAAGCTTAAATCAATCCTATTGCCAGCGGAGGTTGTGAAAGAGGCATCTGTGATAGTCATATCTTTGGCGACTCTCAATTGGCGATGAACTATGTTTCAAGGCAAAGCATGCATTGAAATTTTGTTCTAGATCATCTTATCAAAAGGGTCATAGATAAATTGTGTAGGTTGGGGAAATTCAGTGGTTGTCATATTTTTAGAGATTCAAATGTTGTTGTAGATGGATTATCAAAGGCGATCATGAATTCTCTAGTATAATTAGAGGAGATCATAGAGTCTAGGTTTAATCCACAAAACTAAAATAGAGATTGAATTCTAACATCCATAAAATAACCAAGGAGCAATTTAATATGAATAAGAGTAGTATCAAACAAAATCCACTAAACCACAACAAAATCCATATTGTAGACAAAATCAATCACATAATAGACATAAAAGACATAATAGACATAGTGATTTTACCCTAGAAACCCAAATGAGAAAACCAACTTTGAATAGTGGATCAATTCTCATTCCATCAATCTCTGGTACAATGTAGCGCTTGGCTCTCTATGCATCCTCCTCTCTTGGCCAACAAAAAGTCCTTTGAGAGTAAAAATAATGAAAGAAATAAGGAGAGTTGGGGGAATGGGAAGGCCAACGGGCATAACCCTTCATTTCCCATTCCTCAACCTCTTCTCCTCTCCTATTTTTTTTTTTCTTTTATTTCTTTTTTCTTGTCTTCTTTTGTCTCATTTACTTTTACTTTTACATTGTCTTTTACATAGTTTACTAAACCTTCATTATTTGTTGAATTAACTTGCAGGTATTCAGTCTTACAACTATTAATTGGTTCAAGTCCATTTTTTCCAACTACTAGCCTTAAATGTCCTCTCTTTTCCACCATGTCCCTTAAATGAAGCCATCCACCTCCATTGACTTATAAAATCAATCATTGAATGCATATAAGAGATTGGCGGGGAAGTCTTCTCACACAATTATGGAAGTGTGTGCTAAGTACAATAATCACAGGGAAGTGTAAGAGTAATTCATTCTTATGCCAAAATAAATGTCATCCACCATTTCCCTCAAATCTCTCATTTCCATTCACCCCATTCACTGTATCACTCTCATGCTCTAGAATTCTCAAGTTGTGATTGTTATCACTAACCAACAACCAATTTGGAAGTTGACCCAAAATCGACACTATAAAGAGGACTTTACAAACTACGGATGTAAGATAGATGGTTCTAGGTGAGCATAGAGGATAGGAAAGTTAGGAATCCCTTCACCCCCAATGTGTATTTGTTGCTCTATGAGTGCTTGAGAGCCAAGTATTATTCTTGCGGGAAATTCCTAGAAAACATACAATATATTGGGCTCTTCCTTCCCACATTTAAGAGCACTAGAAGAAATAATATTCTTGAGGGACCATTGAGCAGAGAAAGGAAAGATCCTCTTTGCATTGTGTAGTAGTGGAAGCGATTCCATGGTTGTTTGATGGTTGGATGAGATGCCTGGAGTATTTTGTAATGAGCAAATTGGCTAAACATGAGAGTAGATGGGTTGGGTTGAAAGAAATAAAATCTTGTAGCTTGGTTCCTTTTCCCTAGTGGCCTCATACCCTGCTTTGGGGTGGTATCTGCATTGGATATTTATAGATGGGTGGGAAATTGCTTGTATGCAACCAATTTCTTGGACCATCTTCCATTAAAAGATAAGTGCTTTTCCACTATTTATGAATATGTAGACTAATGCTATTTTCTATTGTGGAAATCTATGTATTTTGCACGTTGTGTGTGATTATACTTAAATCTAGTCATATGCATTTGATTTTCATGAAATATATTAATTAATGCTTGTCTAATCCGATTGCAATTTAATCATTGCACTTGTGCATGCATTTGATTTAATTAAGGTCCTCCCTAGGAGGCTTACTTAGTTTGATGATTATGGGGATATGACCACCTATCCCATGGATTGAAGTACTGAGCGAAAATGCCACGTCGTACCCTAGTATCTTTCCCCATGTGGCCCTAACCCATCCTCTCAATGATTTCTCTACGTGTTCTCTACCACTAAACCTAGCCTAGATCCATCTTAACTTAGGATTTATCAAGTGCTAAGAGGGATCAAATCCTTTGAGGTGCAAACCCTTTTTAGATTGCAAAATTTGAGGAAAGGTTTCACCTCGAGGGATTTCATCCCTCTTGGCCCTTAATAGATCTAGAGTTAAGATGGATCTAGGCTAGTTTAATTATTATTATTTATTTAATTTCTTTTATGAGTGAACACCTTAGGGTTACCCAAGTATGTATGTACATGACAACATATGTGTCATATTGGATTGTAGAGCACCTCTTGGTGCAATAACTCTTCCACTTATGGATGTTCTCTTTGAATAGTTTAATATTCTATCCATCACCAACCCTTTCTCTATTTCCAATTGCATGTCTCATTTCCTCTATGCGTCATACTTCATGGAATTTCTGTATTTTTCCTTTGGTTCTACACTTTTTTTAAACCCATCAACCTCTTCTCTACTCTTTCCCTACCTTTAGTCTATCTCTTTTAGAGTTTTGGTGTTAGGATCCTTTGAAAATGGTATGGAGAGGAGGTCTTTGGGTGCGTAGTCTACCAAAGGTGCCTTAAGATATGCAACTAGTGTATCATTACCTACCCCTCACTACACCTCAACTGGAGTGTTTTGTGATGGAGGAAAAGTCTTGTCGACCATTTCACTTGCACCCAATCTTCCTGGGTCATGATTTGTGATCGAGCTAAGGCTTAGTGAGGAGACCACCATCTCCTTTTTCCTCTACAAGCTATCATTTTGTTGGTTTCTTGGTACCATTTTCTCCTAGTTTCGCTTGTCCTCTTTCTACTTCCCATCTACCTACTTGGGTGAGGTAGATACCTTGAATCCATTACCTTTGGTGCCATCATTCTCCTGATCCTATCTTGGTTCAGAAATCTTATCCTTGAAGCTAAGCTTTTGGTACCCAATTTTTTCTTACCTGTCATACCCTAATCAGGTCGACTTTTCTCATTTCATGGATTTTCTAAATATGTAGGGTTTTCATCTTCTGTATTGTATATGGATTCCCAAGGAACCCAATCTAAAGTACCCAAAATGGTCAACATTATCAAATTGACAAAGATGGGGATTTTATACATTGTCTTGCTACTTTTCCTCTTGCCCAGTAGAATGATGATGAGGGATGTTTGCATATGTTTTCGCATATTTGGAGTTGTTGCACTCTCTCACTTAAAGGCTAAGATCTTAGTTTTTGGAACCGGTATGAATGCCATTCTTTTCAAATCATTAATATTACTTCACAACAAACATTGTTGTTGTTGCGTAATCAAATATACGATGTTATCTTAGTTAGTGTCCTCCCTATCATGAGAAGCTTAGCCTAGTTACCAAGGTCAAATTAAGGGAAAAAATCAACGGCCGACGAAGATTCTTGGCCCTAACGGCCAAAACTCCCCCGTGTTTATGAGTTTCACTATCTCCACGCTTCGTCACGGAATATCAAGAGCCCCAATGACGAAACCCCAAAACCATTCGACTTCTCGTACCAGAACGAGTACTGTAGTGGAGCCTGGCCTACTTATTCGGATGTCTGAGCACTCTTGGTTCTCAAGGGCTGGTTCCAAATTCTAGGGCAGAATATACATTGAGCATTTATCGTTTTTTCCCGCAATTATATTCTGTCCATAGTTTATCTCGAAGGAGTCTTTCCACATATAAAATTGAATAAAAATCCTTCGTCGTCCTTACAGCGACAGGTTTTTTTTGGTTGCCTATTTTACTTCAAACACACTAACAATTTTTCATTTTCGCAAGCATAGAGAATTCATGTTTTATTCAGGTATTTGAATGAATGGAGAAAGCTTTTGGACGAGTATGGTAGTTTAGAAGGCGTTTTATATTTTTGATACCGCAGTTTTTCATTTTTATAAGCACAAAGAATTTGAGAATTCTTAAGAAGATTCTGGTCTAAAGTTTTCATAAATGGGCATTTGAATTAATGTCGAAGTTTTTGGATGAGTATGACAGTAAATAATGCATTTCTTTGCGTACATTTGCTCATCTGACTACTTTTGTTGCAGACCCTTCATAAACACAGGGGACCATGGGAATCGAACTGAGCGACAGTCGCAGATGGGGTAGAATTCGACAGTTAACTGAGGGATGGCAATTAGACGAGACTTCCATTCGCAGAAATCCCCAGCTGGGCTGTCCAAGCCCTCACAATCTCGGTGCTCGCCAGCGAAACGAAACGGGTAACACTCGGACAAATGATCCAATGCGGCAGGGAAACGAAATGAGTTATAACTGCAGAAGTAGCCCAATTGAAATGACCAACATTCGCAGAAATAGCCCAATTCGGCGGGAAATTGAAATGACCAACATTCCCAGAAATAGCCCAATTCGGCGGGAAATTGAAATGACCAATATTCCCAGAAATCCCCCAACGTTCTATCCAATCGCCAACTATGTTTACGATCTGCGGGAAAATGAAATGAGCAATAGTCTCAGAAATAGCCCAAATCGGCCAGTAAATGAAATGAGCAATAGTCTCAGAAATAGCCCAAATCGGCCGGTAAATGAAATGAGCAATAGTCTCAGAAATAGCCCAAATCGGCCGGTAAATGAAATGAGCTACAACCACAGAAATAGTCCAATCCGGCAGGGAAACGAAATGAGTTACATCTCCAGAAGTAGCCGAATTCCTCCAGTAGCCTCTCCAATTCCTCGTCCTTGGCCTAGAAATCCCCCAATGGGGCATCCAATCCCCAACTATGTTTACAATCTGCCGGGAAATGAAATGAGCAATAATCTCAGAAATAGCCCAAATCGGCCGGTAAACGAAATGATCTACAACTGTAGAAATAGTCCAATCCGGCCGGGAAACGAAACGAGGTACAGCTGCAGAAGTAGCCCAATTCCTCATCCTAGGCCTCCAATTGAGTCCGTGACAGAGCATCAGAATGTTACGCATACCGAGACCACTGTGAATTTGACGAAGCCCGCTCTGCTCTTGGAGGAGAACGAAGATAACCCTGGATATCATTTCCTGGCTTTTCCATTTGACGCTGCAAAGCTTGTAAGCTGCGTTTTCCGTGTGTGGAGTGCAATTTGTTTTAGAAACTTGCTAAGCTTTTGCAAAGCTTGTAAGATGTGTTTTCAGTGTGTGGAGTGTAATGTTTTAGAAACTTGTTAAGCTTTTGCAAATGGGTAGCATGTTAAATGAGCTTGAGTCCCTGGTTAAGTGAGAGATACGTAGATACTATGAAGAAGTAGAATTGAAAGTATCCATATTTGCATCAAGTAATCAAGATCTCCTGGTTAAGTGAGAGATACGTATATACTATAAAGAAGTAGAATTGAAAGTATCCATATTTGCATCAAGTAATCAAGATCTCCTTAAAAAAAAGTCACCTTTTACCTAATGCAATTTAAAAAAAAGCCACCTTTTATCTAATGCAATGAAAAGTCACCTTTTACCTAATGCAATTTAAAAAAAAGTCACCTTTTATCTAATGCAATGAATGCTATGCTATTCATTTTGTTACTTGTAATTCCATTTCTTCACCTTGTTAGCATTACATTATGCAACAAGTGCATGCTCATGCTTAACCTTGCATCACTTTATGCAATGAGTTCATTTCATTTTTTGAATTTTGGGTTTGGTCATTGATGCTATGTGATGATTCATTTTTTTTAGTGTTCATTTTTTATGTTTTCAATTTTGGGTTTTTGCACTGATGTTATGTGAGCATTGAGCATTAGTTGATGAAATAAATGCATGCTCATGTTTCAAATTATGAAATAAATGCATGCTCATACTTTGAATTTTGAGTTTTTGGATTGATACTATGTGATTCATTTCACTAGTTTTAATCCTTTTTCTTCACTCTCAGTGATTGCTTATGTTCTACAGCCTTGAATGCATCACTTCTTCATACCTATGCTCCACTATATATCTATTATATTTCAAGAGGTTTGCACCTAGAGTTTTTTAATACCCTATAGGTACTAACCTTTAGGTAAATTGGTATTTAGATGTATGTAAGCAGCCTAAAGTCTCTTATTTCCCCTGCTTTTGCAGCATTGGTATATTTTACCTGGCACGGGAGGATTGAACTCATCTATTATTCCTTTAAGATCCCACCTTTTGGTCTCTTTGCAAACAGCGTTTAGCAGAGGATTTGGGCAGAACTTCAGTCAGGCCCCAGGTACAGGGGTAGATTTATCCCTTCTCGAGGATCATGGGGTTGTGAACGATGGAAATTCTCCTGATAGAAATTTTCCTCCCATAATTTGCTTAGACACTGGACAACAGAATGGATGGCATGGAGCACCCTTGCCTCGTGGTGTGCCTTGTCATATAACACAGGCTGGTATAAACAAAAGGGGTTGACAGTACCGTGTTTCAGTTTTTAAGCAGTTTGTCTGGATGGAAGGTGTACGCTATGAGGTGATTCAAACCCATGGCATTGGGATTAGCAGTGGTGGGGATGAATCTGAGGAACTTTATTGTATCATCTGCTGGACTCGACAGAGGGCCATACTTGCATTGCCTTGCAGACATATGGTAAGAAAGAAGTGTATTCATTATTTCTCCTATTGTTTCATTTGGTTTTGATTGACCAGTCATTTTATGTATTCTTTCTTTCAAGGTGTTAGGGCACTGCTGTCTTTTCTTATGCATATATGGCCTTCATATTTCAGTCTATGTGAGAAAGATGTGCTGAATGTTTTTTTGGTGCCAAAATTATCGTTGGCCGATTTGTGAAACTTCTATGGAATGCTTGTTGAAAATTGAGGAAGTTGGAGTTGAGTACAGAGGCGAACAGAATCCCAGTAGATGACAATGGTGTGGATGGTGCAGTTGATTCACATGAGAGCTTGGATGTGTTGATTAAGGTTGTTCAATGTTGGACACCAGGTATGGGATTCTTTTACAGTAAAAAAGGGACCATGATTGCTAGACAGAAATGCTCGTTGAAAATTGAAGAAGTTGGAGTTGAGGACAGAGGCAAACAGAACCCCGGTAGATGACAATAATGTGGATGGTGTAGTTGATTCACATGAGAGCTTGGATGTGTTTTTTAAATTTGTTCAATGTTGCCACCAGCCAGAAAGCAGGTATGGGATTATTTGACAGTAAAAAGGGACCATGACTGTAGACACATGGTGCTACCACTCTGCATTTTATATTTCATTTACATGCATCTTTTCTTGTAGATTTCTTTCTACTCTGTATATCGTTGTAAGTCTGGTTTATTTTTCTAACATGCAGGTTTTGATATTCTTCAATTACACCCTGATTAGTAGTTTCAATAAATTTAATGCGCCATGAAGTATAACTGAACTTCTTACTTGTGTCGCAGCATATCTGGCTGGCAATCTCTTCAGTCACTGACAATTTTTGGTGCCCAAGTTCCCAAATTTTGAAACTTATGATTTGCTCATATAAAATATAAACAGCATGGTATTTGTGTAAAACTAATATATTTAAACAATAACAATTTTATTGAGTACAAGAAATTAGTTTAATTTTTCATATAATTATTTTCACAAAAGGGAGAAAGGATGGAGTTAGGGTTTCTGCAGAATGGATCTAGGATTTCTTTGTCCTTGGGCTGGAACTTTTGATAGGGCTCAATGGACAGGTACAAAGAATGCTCGGATTATTCTGAAGATATGTTGGTGGAAGATAATATCTTTCTCTTTTTGGAAGCACAAGGGTTATGTTCCAATTTAGTGGCTAGGGACATGACCCTTTGCGCTTTCACTAGAAGACAATGCCATGCCTTGGCTGGGGTCCTTTTCTTTACATAATGGAACTTCAGACTTTTCTCGAAAATGGTTATTTTTTTGGAGGAGGCGTTTAGGAAACTAACTATGTCTGTGTGTGGAGTTAGTAGGGATCCTATTATGTCTTGTGAGGTGTATCAGAAGAGCCGAGTTGAGGAGGGGTTTTTTGGTTGTTTCTACTAGAAAACAATCTGGTTGGAGGTAGCTCGAGAGAGTTGGGGCATGACTCGGAGCCATCAATTCCAAGCAGTGCTATGCACAAGGGGTTGGAGGATTCCGGTAAAGGTACTGCATTGTCTTTTGGGCATTTGGATTATGGTAAGTTAGTAACCTCTTTCCTTTCGACCCCAAACTTTAAGGAGAATCACACCAAGTCTCTCCCAGTGGTATCTGGTGGAGTAGTGCATAGTCATGCTAATGGTAATGATAACAGTAGAAAGTTTGTGGGTGTCGAGAGATTAGGGGAGGGCGTTCCTAGTTTAAGGAAGCGTTCAGTGGAAGATTGTGGGGGTAATAGTGTGGGGGTGGAAGGCTTAAAGGGGTTATGTGAAGGGTTGGGTGGAGGATAGTTTGCAAATTGGTGTGGTTAGTATGGTTTAGTTGGAGGTTGGTGAGGGCTTTATTTAGAAGAGGAGGTGGAAGTGTGTTAATTGTTCTTTTATTAACAAATGGAATTCTACACCATTTTTCCTTAAGAAATGGTCTCCTTCATTTGACTCAAGGTTTGAAAGGGTTGATAGCATGTTAGTTTGGGTGAGGTTAGTGGGGCTTTGATTGGAGATCTGGTCTGATGAGGTGCTTAGAGAAATTGGGAACTATCTTGGGTGTTTCATAAGTGCAAGTTGAAATTCCTGTACTCAAGTTGACGTTCCTGTAGTTGTTTTGGAGCTAGGAAAGCAAGTTTGTAATCATTACTTATGCAAGTAGGTGGCTAGTCAAACAATTCTTAATGAAAATGCTAGAGGTTAGGATTATATTGAAATGTAATGTCTAAATGTTGGTGTTCACAAGGAACTGGAGTCTTCAATGGTGGAATCTAGTAAGTCTCTAAATGAACTAGTTCCTTTTGAATTTGGATTTTGTTGTCGATAAGATCTTTGATTGAATATGGGGAAAGGGTTACAAAATCTAAGAAACTTGGGTCAATTCAAGGCCTCAAATAGACAACTACTACAAGCTACAAATGATTGTCTCGAATACTCAAATGGAAACTTCACATAGAGCAATGTTTCTGAATAAACTCAAAAAAAGACTTTGAGGATAAAAGTGAAGAGACACTGCATCTAAATTAACCTGTTGGGGAAGAGCTCGCCTTTTTTACTGACTTGCGGGCCTAACTTCATGTTACCATTAATTGTGACGTTACATGTGATTTCTTCTTCTTTCCGACTACCATCCAAACTTCATTTGCAAATGTTGGGGTTATTTGTGATGCCTATGATTCTTGGATTGTATTGATATAAAGCTTCTATTTTTTCTTGTTCTAGTACCTCAACTTCATCAGCCTGATCTTCCCAGCATGCCAATGGCGAAGGGGATTGCTAGATCTGAAGTCCCTGATCTAAGACCTAAAGGTTAGATGCCTCTTTCTCCATCTTTTGAGTGGATTCTTGGCGTGAGTCTCAAGATAACGAAGTTGGTTGAATAGGAGGATCTGATTGAGAAGGCTTTTCACTGTCTTGTGGAGGCTGTTCGTAGCCTTTTGAGATTACTTGATGGTTGTCATTAGATTCGACCCAAGTGGATTTCTGATGCTTTATATTCTTCCTAGACCCTTTGGGACAATGGGTTGCAATATGAACTATTTCAAAACAAGATCTGCAACTCAATGAAACTCTCTCATAGCCTAGTTTCTGAGACTAAGAATAATTTTTACCAGTAAGAATAACTTCAGCTTCACTGAACTCCATTTCCACGTAGATACGGACAAAAGTAGAGGTGTTGTGCCTTGTAGTTTCATGGATTTGAAAGTAGAACTTTCCTAACTTGAATTGATGGCTTCAAGAGAGGGTAAACTGCAAAAATGCAAGGGAAGATTGGGAAATCTCACCCAAACTGGGGTTGAGGAGAGAATGTCAGTAGCAAGATTGAAAGGAGTCTAGGGTTTCATGCACAAACTTGAGTTTTCCCAAAACCATAGACTTGAGTTGAAAATCAGATCCCGATCCTCCTTGATGTCGAACTCAATAATGAAGAAGTCTTTTTCACAAGGATGAATGAAAGCTTCCTTTTGCATGATAGGGATCTAGGTAGCAGAGATTCGACTATTGAGATTTGCTAACTTTGGACAAAAACCATTGAAGCGACAGACCAAGCCAGAGAAATCCTAAACGGATGTGTAAAAACCTTAGAAGACAAGTCGGCTTAGTAAAATAATCAATATTAAAGTATTAGCTTCTAGAAGGACAAGTTGGCCCAGACAGGGGACAAAGACCACTATAAATAGGAGGTGCTTGAGCTCATTTGTACACACTCACTTCACTCACTCTCTTAGTAAAGTATAATGCAAGTTTGGAGTTGCAGTTGCAAGAAAGGAAGGTGCATCTTCTAGGGTGATTCTTGGTCTCTCTCTCTAGTGCTATCTAGCCTAAGATAT
>CBVK0103489777.1:0-38456 GCA_900067695.1 Picea abies | reverse complement strand
AAATGTTTTGAGAATCGGAGTGACACATACCATGATACCTAGACTCATTAACTCATGGAGCAAGACCCATTACTGCTTCAGGACTAGGCCGATGGGATGGATGATGCTACTGCTGACATGATGGAGGTGTTGAAGAAGAAATATAGGCTCTCCAGGGCCAGGCTCAAGTCAATATGGCTCCCGGTACTCCATGTCTAGGACCTATGGGCCTCGAGACATAATCGCCTTCCTTATCCCTGGGCTAGGGGATAACATATATAAATAATATCAGGTGAGGCTCACACAACTTGCCTAGGGAGGCTGCCTCATGGTTACCTGATTTATGTGGGGAAAATGGTGCCTCTAGCAACATACGTTGGTACAAATTTTGTGAAATCCTTGACCTCCATGAATCTGGAAAGAAACACCCAAATGTGTTCATGAAAATTTTCCTAGTTTCACTTATTGGAGAGGCTAGAAAATGGTGTATCAACCTCCCAAGTAAGAGTCTCAGAACCTATGAGGATTTATAGCAAGTTAACTTCACTCACTAGAGAGGCTAGAAAATGGTGTATCAACCTCCCAAGTAAGAGTCTTAAAACCTATGAGGATTTAGATCAAGTTTTCCTACAAAGATGGGGTGTGAAGGAAGATGTGGCTTTCCTCTTTACACAATATTTGGAGATTCATAAATGAGACAATGATTTTTTCAAGGATTTCAATGACATATTCAATATGCTACTTGGTCTAATCAATTCTAAATTCTTGCCAGAATAAGCTATCTTGGGACAATATCTAAAGCCCTTTGAAGGAGAGTTTCAATCCCTCATAAAAAACAAATTTCTAAACAGACCTCAAAGAGGCGTAGAGACTTTCTTGTCAACTTGAAGAAAACCTTATGTGGTGTGAACCCATCACCATTCCCCATATTGATTCCATATAGAATGAGGGTGCAGTTTTAAGCCAATTCCATGAAATACAAGTTAACGATATGAACATTATGGAGGAAGGGTATGATTCCTCGAAAGTACCAAAATTAGGTGATGAGATGGAACTATGCCCATCCTCTAAGGCCCATCCTATAGCTAAATGGCACACTGGGTTTTCAAACATGAATGATGTATAAATATACTCACAAAGTGTCATGGATACTAAGTTAGAGGATCAACATGATTTCTCAAAACCCAACGACCTTTCCCTCGGGTTATCCCAGTGTGATTTGATGGCTCCTCAACTTGAGAAAGTCTCATTCATGCCAGAACTTGAAGAAGAAGAGGAGAAGGTTTGGAATTCACTCTCAACAAGATCTTGAAGAGAGTGTACTGGAAAGGGATTTCCCAGTTATCTTTCATGTTGAAAATATTGAAAGAAAATATGGCAAACCCACACCCTTTTTTATCACCCTTAAGATAAACGACTTCCTACTCCATAACTGCATCTTGGATTCAAATTCTTCCACAAACATTATGACTCAGGAGGTTATGAAACAATTAGGCCTTGGTATATCTTGACCTTACAAGGATATGTGCGGTATTGAACCCAACCCTAATACAGTGTATGGCCTTATCGAAGACTTAAATGTCAGTTTTCATACTTCCCCTGACATTTCTTTCAAAATCAATGTGGTTGTAATAGATATGCCAAGTAGTTGGGGAATCTTATTATCCAAAGAACTAGTGGGTAACTTGGGTGGAAGTTTCCAATTCAAGGGATTATAAGTTGTTATTCCTCACCCCGAAGGAGGATTTGTCACCCTTTACAAGGAACTTATCACCAGATGTCTGGTTGAATCCTTCAAAGAAAATACTGATCAAATCCTCTACGTGAACAATGGAATGGAGAATTGGTTTGTCCTAGAACAAGGCTCTAAGGAGGAACCATGCCAAGAGCATGATGGAATGTGGATGGTGGAGTTTTATGGCACTTACTCTAGTTTTGTCTCAGGAGCAAGCATTGTTCTGACCGCCCCTTCCAAAGAGACCTTTTATTTTTCTTATAGGCTTGAGTGACATTCCATAAATAATGTTGCCGAATATGAAGCTTTGATAATAGGTCTTAATCTGGCTATTGATAGAAGAATAAAATACTTAAGATTCATTGGAGATTTAGACTTGGTGGTTTCGCAAGTGCTACCGAATTTCTCTACAAAGAATGAAAGACTTAAAAGGTACCAGGATTTTGCCAGGGACATCACAAAATACTTTGAGGTAATATCAATTGAAGCAGTCCCCAGGGAGGAAAATCATGTAGCTAATTCTTTAGCTATCTCAGCTTCCACCCTACAACCCTGTGAAGGCCTCCTCCAAAACTTGTGCAACATGGAATTCATATTTATGCCATCAATCCCTAAGAATATAGAACATTGGCAAGTTTTCGATGATGATGCTCAGATCTTCAAATTTATGGAAAATAGTAGGGAATTTTCTAACTCACAAGTAAATTTCCTGGCTGAATACATGAATGTTGAAGTTGAGAATTTGCATAATAATACTCTCCCAAAGGGATGGTTCCTCTAGAAAAAATATTTGATAGGAACGATGTTTACAAGGGGAGGTCTGTTAAGGAACAAACTAATAAGGTTTTGGAGTTCATTATAGGAACTAAGATCGAACCAAGGATGATAAATATAGGAGAAGGTATCACTGAGGTGGAAAGAAGTGAAATAATTGATCTTATCAAAAAATTTAAGGATTCTTTTTCCTAGACTTATGATAACTTGAAGTCCTACAAGGTTGATTTCATCCAACATGCCATTCCCCTGGTAGAGGGAGCTAAGCCATTCAGGTAGAAACTAAGGCATATTAACCCAAAGATTGCAAACCAAATCCAAAAGGTCACTATAGCATTTCCCATTCTAACTGAAAATGTAATCTAACTATCTTGAACTATGTTGTTATGAATAACCAAATGAGTTTAGGAAAAACTTCCTTTGAAATAATTGCACACTAATGTAAGGGTCAAAGAATATACAAGGTGAATGACCTGCACGTAAGATATTGTACATGCATTTAAATCACATATTCATTCAACACAAATTGTAAGAAGGAAAGGGAAAGATGTCATTCCCCAAAATAGGATGAAGAAAATCCATTCTCCCTCAATAATTTCACGGGAACCTTGAAGGAAATCATAGCATTGTTCATTCTCATTGACAATTTACTCATCCACTATCTGAATTTGTGTTGTTGTGAAAATGAAAATGAGAGAATGAAAATCCACCTTTGAAAAATACAATACTAATGTAATGATCAAATAATATATAAACTAAATGATTACACATGATATTTAGCTTATACATGAACATAACATACACATAGAATTTAAAGTGTGGGAGAAGAAAATGAAAGATGTAATTCTAGCAAGTGTTAATATTTGGTCATGAATAAAAGTTTCACGAGAAATAGACCATCATTCGATGCCAAATAAATAGTTTCCATTGTAATATCCCCTTTTTATCCCAACCTATAAAAAGGTTGCTTAAATTGAGCATCATCTTTTATTTCCTTGGGTACAAGTTTGTCCATCACTGGAGTATCTCCGATAGTCCCAGGTGCAATACTATTGACATGTATATCATAATATGTTCCCCACTCTAATGCCAAAATACCCTGTGATACTATCAACAATTGCTTGCAAACACAACAAAACTCTAAGATATACCTTTAGGTTTCAAGTCGTTGATATAATTTTACTCTCATGTTTTAACCAAAAAAGTTACATTTCTTGAATTGGTAATATAGTAGGAGGAGATCATAACATGAGGAATGTTTACATAGAAACCTTGGTTGCAGAGACATGAATTTGATACCATCTTGTTGTGTAATGAATTACACTTATGTTCAAAATAACACTAGTTTACAAAGGAGCCTTTCCAAGTCCAGCTTTTGTTAATTATTGCAATGTTGCATTGCACACTGTAAATGTGCCAACAGAGTCAATATCCAATAATGCAACCACATAATATAAATTAGAAACAAGATTAATCTACCAGCAACCATATATCTTCAGAAATGATTTCATATAAAAAATCCTTCCCAGATATTTAATGACTTTAACATTTCCTAAAAGCACTACCTTCCCACCCCTAGAGGAAGGTGGGAAGTACATTGAGGTACTCAATTATCTTCATACCTAAGGAAAAAGTTTGAATACAACACACAACAATAACTAGAGGAAGGCAAGAGAAGAAACAAAACTTGGAAAAAGAAACATCTAAAAATGTAATGTGGTATGGCTCCATGATTTTCTGAAGCATCTGTTTCGAAGAGTTGGAGGGATTCCTTCCCATGCCCATGATAGTCATACCTCCAATCATTGTAGTCCAGGAAACCACATCTTGCTCAAGCATATAATCAAACACTAAATGGGTATCCATTATACTTCCACATTTGGCATAAGTAGTAATAAGGGCATCTCCCACATAGAGATGTGACTCAAAACCATGCTTCATCATGTGGGCATAAACCTGTCTACCTTCTTTTAGAGCAGCCATGTTTTCACATGAACTTAAAATGTAGCCTTGATCATGTGGGTATGAAGCAAATTTATCTCTTCCTAAGTCCTTTCATTTGTACATTTCTGCAATAGACGAACGTAGGTCTCAATGCCCAGCTGAATCCATGGAAAAATGGGCAAATGGGAGATGGAAGTCCAATTCACACCCAACGGAGATGGAAAAATCGCTCAAAGAAATCTCGATATTTGGAAATCGAGGGCAATTGAACGGGTATAGATCAAATTTCATGGGGAATTTTTTTTTTCTCTCTCCCTCCTAAATCCACATGGGCTAATGCTCTCTATATAATTTTTTTTAAGTAAAGTGGGGGTTAGTGATACTAAACCATTGCAATACAAAATATTCACCCAATGAAAATTTGGAACCCACTAAGTGCACCCATGGGAAAATTTTCACCCCTAAAAGTTTATGTATGAGCAATAAGAGCATTGTATGTGATAACATTCAGATTGCACTGCTTATCCAGTCTCTCATGAATGAATTTGGTGGTCTTATACCATTTCCCTTTGTAGAAACCATCAATAAATGCAGTGTATGTGACAACATGGAGGGATATATTTTTGTTGGGAATTTCATAGAATATTTTCCTGGCCTCCTCCAACTTTCTTTGCTTACAAAAACCATCAAAATAAGTCCTCTGTATGTGACTACATCAGGGCATATATTTTTTTTGGGGATTTCAGGGAAGAGCTTCATAGCCTCATCAAGTTTTACCTCCTTACCAAAACCATCAATAAGCACACTGTATGTGTCAACATCAAGGAATATATTTTTTTTGGGCATTGTTATCACACAGATTTTAGGTTGGGAAAATCCCGACCCAATCTACAAAGGTGAGACATGGGAATACCTACCCACTGTCACCTTAAATAGGTGTTATCGCATGGATTGTAGGTTGGAAAAAGCCAGACCCAATCCAAAAACATGAGACAACTATGAGAATACCTACCCACTGTCACCTCTTATAGGTACTCCTCTCGCTTTAGAGATGATGTGATCACCTCAAGGGGGAATCCCGGTGACCCCAGGGGGGAAATAAGATGGAAAATTGAGTAACAGAAGGTGATTCTCCTATAGGTAAAAGTAGGAAGTGGAACATGGCTTGAGTGAGATTCTTGTTGGTAAGGGTAGGTTGTCAAAGTGAAGTGTACCTGCAGAAGAGTGTGATACCTTCCCGAGACAAAGACAAAATGAAGAGATACAAGCCAAAATATCCAATGGAAAAGCAAGGGAAACTTGTTTTCCTATATTGCAGCAGTAAACAAGAATATAAATCAGAAAGAATAAGATTTTGTTACTGCATAATTAACCATCAAAATTATCAAATAAGTATCGGGCAGTGAAGCACAAAACAAGTAGGTAACTTTCCAATACATAAGCATAAAATTTGACGGTGAAATAGGGTTGCTAAATGAATTTATCAAAAAATTATTAGGGAATCCTTATGGCTGTAGAAAACAATTGATATAGCAGAAATTTCCAACCATAAAAATCAGCAAGTAAACTGTCAAAACGTTTTCCAAGAAGTAGTAGAAAAATAATAGAGGCTTCCAAGCAAATTTCCACGGTTGAAAAGAAAGTTAAAGTAAAATATTATGTGTTTTTTGCTACAGCACTAATGGCTGTAGATTTTGTTTGATTATAACCAGAGAACTACCAAGACAAACATGACGCCTTAGTGGCTTGAGCAAGCTTACGACACCAAGAAAATATTCCAACTTGAACAAATTTAATATCTCTCAAAATCACATATACCAATGCAAGTAATTTATTTCTCTAATGAAAAGATTAGATTAGTTCCTAGTTTATTGGGTTATGGAGTCTTGGACGTATGAATTGGATCCACAATATCTCTAGGGGTGTGTTGGCAACCCTACATGATTTTTTCTTTTTCAAGTGACAAATGACAATTCTTGTTTTTCAAAAAGGGTGTTTTGATTGTTCCTACTTATTTTTATCTTGCGTTTTTGTTCTTCATTCATGACTGAAAGCATGAATGAAGCATTAAAAATTTTAAATCGTATTGCAATTTTATCTAAGTCTTGGTCCTTAAAAGGGTCAATGTTCTTACACCTCTTTTAATGAATGTTGTTTTGCTTTGAGCTTATCATATATCAATGAAACACTTATTTTGAGTTTCTCTTGGATTGTAAGCTTATAATTTGCATCCTTTGTAAATATACCAAAAATTGATTGGCGTTGATTTGTAAAAACATATCCTTTTTTTAACCTTTGTAAATCAATTATACCTATTACATGTCATGGGAATTGATCACACTACAATCGTACCCTGTACCTTGTTTTTGGCTAGCAAGTTGAAGTAACAGGCTTCTCGTGACAGATCAAGGTCTAGTGTTATGCTTTTCTTCCAAAACGTTTATCACCAGAAGTGCCTGAATTTCGTGTGTGAAACCCTTATGCTTACATTATGGTCGCACCGGTGTGATTGCTTGTTTTCCCCTTTGTTTTTGGGCTCAACATTTCCTTTGTTGCTGCTACATCGTAAGCCCACAGCGAGTTCAGGTCGCTCCTGTTACCATTTGTTCGAACCCTCACGGCCCTTGTCATCTGATTTGAGCCAAATGGCTCCCAAACTTTGTTACTATATGACGATGAGAGTGAGGATCTTAAGAGCCAGGGTTGGAATATGTTTATTGAGAAATTCCAGGGTTATAACTTGCGAGTAGCCAAAGAATTTTCCAACCGCTCTTCCGATCTCACTTTTTGGGCTCAACATTTCCTTTGTTGCTGCTACATCGTAAGCCCACAGCGAGTTCAGGTCGCTCCTGTTACCATTTGTTCGAACCCTCACGGCCCTTGTCATCTGATTTGAGCCAAATGGCTCCCAAACTTTGTTACTATATGACGATGAGAGTGAGGATCTTAAGAGCCAGGGTTGGAATATGTTTATTGAGAAATTCCAGGGTTATAACTTGCGAGTAGCCAAAGAATTTGACCTTACATTCGACGGATGCAGAGCCAAGGTGGGTAAAATGCAGTTGGAGATCACCGAATAATTTCTGAGCGAAACAACAAGGCTTCCTCTCACTGGTCAAAGGTGGTTTAAAAATTCGAAGTTGGACAAAATACCTTGGAGTCTGTTCATCACCTCCCGAAAAATTCAATGTTGTGACAAAGGTATTATGGTCTCCTTACTCAAGGCTAGATGGCATGGTTTGTTGGCATTTTCAAGACAATTTGTCACCTGTGAAGGCCGTTTTGGCTTGGTTTTCCTTTACCACATATGATTGCTCATGCATTTTATTGGATTCCAATTAAACATGTTGTTTTACCTACTAAGAAGTTTGTATAAAATGTCAAAGAGATATAAAAGGAAGAACTTGGATTCTAGCTTATTTCACCATGGTTTGATTAAGTTACTGTTAGTTCATCATTTGAAAGCACTTGGTGATGATTGGGACGGTTTCATAACTCGTAATGGATTTTTTACAGTAAATCCTGTAGAGACCCCTGTGGTAGATAAACCTATGATAGAGAAACCTCTCAAGCTCTCAAGTGTCAGGCCAGACTTCTTGTATGAAAACCCTCATGAAAGGGCATTTCCCAATCAGCCTTTTTGTGAGAAACAGGATGCTAGTTCCAGGGTTATTAAAACTCCCGAGCATGAAAAAATTGTTTTCCCTAATCCCACTGTAAAAACCAACAACAAACACCCACACAAATAGCCAAAGAAAAATCAAGAAATAGGGTTTTGTAATAAGAGACATGGCCGACTCATTTCAAGGAGTCTGTGAAATAAATCCAAAGCTCATGTGAGCTCAATCGATTCGATTGAGATCCATGATGATTCTGACTTTGAGATCGAGAGGTTTCTGGCACAAGAAGATCCAAATTGTTTCGAACCATATCAACCATTCGATTATGTGGATAATCTCCCATCGTGTTTGAAAGACAACAAGGAATTTACATGTATCAAAATCGGTCAAAAGCCGACAGTAGGTAGCAGTGATGTTTTACCACACAATTACACACTTCCTCAACCGACTGCCCCTGTTGCACATTGCAAAGTTTGTTTACATTGGATAGGTCAGTACTACACAGACATCCCTATCCTTCAAGTGAGGATCAAAGCTCTCGTGGATCAAAATGACTCATTAGTAAATGAAAACCATGAGCTCAAGGCCAATGCACAAAGACAAGTAAAATGTTTGAAGAGGACAAGCAATATCATAATAAAAAATGCTAACAATGACAAAGCTGTGAACAATTCTGAGATTTTGTGATTCGAATTTTGTTATCAGTTGGATGGTGAGATTGGTTTTTATCACAGTTGTGTTTTTTTCTAATTTTCTAATTAATCTAGATTGATTTAGATTTATGTTTCCAATAACAAGACTGGCTACAAAATCGAGAGATTTTGTAGCCAAGTCAATTCTCATATAAAATTTGGAAATTATTACTTAAATAAATATTTGACTTGCTCATTTTGTTTTTCTTTCAGGATAGGATGTATCTTATGTTGATATCATAGGGTGGAGCATGCTGGACTTAGTTAATTAGCCATCTCTTTTGGATTATTTTGTAAATAAGAGTAAAACTCTCATAATTTTGAAGATATAGTTTGATATTGAGTGGTTTTTAGACCCTCTATATTTGTAACTTTTAGATCTTTTGAGATCTGATCCTATCTTAGAAGATAGGAATCTTAACTTTCACATATTCTTTAAACACTCCATATTTTGTAATGGAAATCATCTTGGCTGAGGGCAAGAGATTGACAAGTGATTCCTGAACTTAATGAAACAACATATATGCACTTTGGCTTTAGCCTTTTATTATTGATATTTTCATTTACGTTTTGTTAATCCTAATACATTAATAGGTCCGATAGTTTTAGACTTAATGATCTATTATGTGTAGGATGTTTATATTATAAATACCATCTACAATTTTCTTCTCAAAATATAAATGATGTGATCATATATTCAATTAGAATGATAGGATTTATCTTTGATTTTTAATCGAATGATGAAATACATAGATTAATTTCAGATTTATCTTGCAGTAATCATGTGCAATTATGAGATCAAAGGTTTATGTTTGTGTTTCCTCTTCTGTCATTAAAACCTAAGCTGCTAATACAGGTTTTGAATTTATTTAGAACAATCACAAGATTCATTGGAGATTTCTCTCTTGGACATGGCAGTTGGATATCCTCCACTCATGCAGTTGCTTGGATACACCTCACTGATTCACTAATAGGTTAGCTTCTTTATATTTTTCTGTCGTTTACATATTAGTGAAACTAGAATGTATGGTTCATCTTTCGACTACCTGCACGTCTGTGTTTCTTAGTTTATTTAATTCCATATTAGTTTATATTTATAAAAGAAAAACAAAAAATGTTTTTATGTGCTTTCTTTATTTGCTTCCTAGAAGCAATCATTTTTCACATTGATTTTCGTAAGTTTCGATTAAAACTTGCAATTTGTAAATGTTGTGCATATGTGAGATTTGTATATTTTCTGCTTGAATGCACCTACAAAAGTTACATTAGAGCATATGTACATATATATAAAGTGTTTAATAATTATTTAGTTATTTCTTTCTTTTATTTGTTTCTTTTGGGATTTTTAGATTAGCTAATGGAGCCATTAAACCCGTCAGAATGAGTTACACTAAATGGATTGGGTTACTTAGACAAACCTAGACTAGACTCATTCTCCCAATTGATGGACGATCAATTTCGCTTGCCAATAGGGTGTAAGCCCTTTTACTCCCTAGAGCATGCAAAACCAACAAAGGTAAACCTAGGAGGGTGTAATCCCTTTTACTCCTCCTAGTAACCTTGCAAAAATGACTTATCTACTAGCAAACAAGATGAAGCTTGGTGGAGGGTGTAAACCCTTTTACTCCTCCTAGTAACCTTGCAAAAATGACTTATCAACTAGCAAACAAGATGAAGCTTGGTGGAGGGTGTATACCCTTATACTCCTCCAAGGGTTTTAGACAAGAACAATGTGAAACAAGAAGAAATTACCAACAATTGCAGAAAATTCCTTTCCAATTCCACAAGATAGCAAGATAAATCCTAATTTCACCAAGTAAATTCCATCCACATGAAATAATAAGCCTCCAAGAAGGGTAACACACCACTTTTATCCACAAGAACAAGTACTAACATCCAAAAAAATTCACAAGAGAGAGAGATGTAATTTGCCCAAGAGGGGCAAAAATTTCAGCCAAGTAGCTCTTCTCACATGACAGAGTTATCATAAAATGAAATGATTCAAGCCTTTATTTATAATAGGCTTCTAAAAAGTGTTTTTCCACATGACATTAGGGTAAACCACAAAACAAGGGGGTCATCCCCCTTGATTTTTCCCCTTTACAATTTAAATATGAATTTTGCACAAAAAGAAACCCTAAAGGTGACGTCAAGCCCTTCTAGGGTGACATCTTGGCATAATTGGAAAGTTGTTGAAGATATGAGGAATTCGTTGGGCCTCCAAATGCCTTCCCTTCATGTTCTAGGAAATTCTCCATGGTGAAAGGGGTCCTCCTCATCACAAGTTTCCAAGTGTCCATCAAATCATCATCATCTCCATCAAACCCTAGCCTAGTTAAGACGTCAAGCCCCAAAAGTGTGGTTTAATGCCTCTAAAGGCAATTCGTTGGGATAGATAGGGATAGGTGTCAGCTCCAAGATCTCCTCTCTTTCCTCCAAAGGTAACGTCCATCCTTTGTCTTGTCCCAAGGTTTGGGTCATGGCATCCAACCTGTGGGCCTCCTACCCCAATGAAGGCCCTATCTTGGCTTGTTCCTCCAAAACATCCATCAGAAAAGGTCCTACAAAGAAAAATGAGTGTGCCCTCCAAGGGTCTTGTTATCCCATATCCTAGCGATAACAAAGGAGGTTATGTCTCGAGGCCCACGGGTCATAGACATGGAGTATTGAGAGCCATATGAATTAAGCTTGGCCCTAGAGGGCCCATCTTTTATTCAATGCCTCCTATATATCAACAATAACAACATCCATCCCATCGACCTGGTTCTGAAGTAGAATTGGATCTTTCTCCATGAGGTAATGAGTCCCGATATCATGGTATGTGTCACTCTGATTCTAAAAACATTTGAATATGTGCCTTGAATTCTCTTTTGTTTCAAGACGTTTTCTTGGAAATTATGCTCTTTAACTTGTCCATACCTGGGGGGGATGACAAAGTGCCCTAGTAAGTTGAATCCCTTGGGGATGAGTTGCCACTGGGTCGGTCTATGAAAGGTCATCGTCCATTCCTTCTATACTTACCACTTTTCATCATTATCCCTCTCATCTTTCCCCTACATTGGTCCGTGCATTGGGTTTGCCAAGCTAGTAAGGGTTGTGCCTTGCCTTGTGGGAAGAAGGGGCTAAAGTCCCAGAGGGTAAAAGTAGTTGGAAAAAGTTAAAATCTTAGATGAAACCTTGAAATGCTTCGCCCAGGGATTCCCGAGAAAGAAATAAAAGGATTTTCAACAAGAAAAGGGGACCCATCAAATAAAATAAAACTCAAGACCTAGTTGGTGGATAGGAGGTCTCATCATAAGTCACCCTATTAGGTCCATGGACATGTAGCGGTATGACAATTCAATCCATCTGGTCACTAAACCAGTGTAGTGGCTCTTGGTGGCATAGCCAAAATAAATGGATTCTCATCACGATCCATCCTTCTCATCTCTGTGAAATGCTTGTGGGTAACGCTATCACCACTGGTCACCATGCCAAGACAATGTCCTCTAGCTATCCTCTTAAAAAGAAAAATTAATAAGATAGAGTAAAAGACATTTAATGGGCTAGGAAACAATGGCATCCATGACAAGGTGCATCTCACCCTCTACAGAGGCACCCACAGGTAAGACCTACATTTCCCTATTATCACTCCACCCCTTGCCCAAACATTCCCTACACCATCTCATACATATACATGACCTAAATTGGTCTTCACCTAGAAAAAAACCCAAACCTGAGGAGGATTAGCCCAATAGGACGTCCTGAGAGCCTCTCCAAACGTGGCTTGTTAAATTGCATAACATCTTTGAGCATTTGTCTTGGTAAAGGGGGGTTTCATGCACATGTTTGGGTAACTTGATTATTAGACGTGATTGAAATTGTTATGATGCTTGTGACTTATTATTCCATGGAGGGTGTACTTGTTGTTGTTGCAGTACCATGCCCGACAGACAGGTACATATGCGGAGATGATTAGTTTGGAGCTCCATAGGGATAAAATACCACCAGCTGGATGCTGTGACCCCAGCCAGGGTAGAGGAACACCATAGGCTTGCACCAAAGAAAAAGAAGGATGTTCCACCAAAGACACTTTCATAGGCCTGGAACTATGGGGGTCTTGCCCTTCCACAATGATATTGGCCCTTTAAGGCCCCTGACGTCATCATTTTTAGCCTTGATGTCATCCAGTTAGGGTTTTGGCATGAGGGTGACTTGGTTGGCATGTGTGGTAACTTCTGAGGGATTTTGAGGCCTAACATTTCACTTTTGAGGCCAAACGTTTCAGGATGGGGCCTAACGTCACCCTAAGAGGGGCATGACGTAATCCCTAAATACAAATTAGGGTTTTAAATTGTTAATTTTATGTAAAACTGGATTTTTGATGTAAACTGGCCATGTCGACCTTTTTGGACCTAAAATGTAATTAAAGGTCATTGATATTGTATAAATAGAGAGTAAAAAACTCCCATTTTTTCATCTTTCACTCACACAAGTGTGAGGTCTAAAATTTGGCCCTCTTTAAGGGTACTTGGATGAAATTAAGTGGTGTGCAACTCTTGAAGGAGGCTATTCTTGGTGTATTTTAGCATTTTCATGGTGGAAAGTATTCAACTAGGGTTTTGTGGCTAGATTATTCTTGATGAAGTACGTAAAATCTGCAATTCTTCTTTATTTTGAATGGTTATGGTACTTTTTCTTATTCATTTCTAAGATTATGAAATTGCTAGTTTGAAACCCTAGGAGAAAAGCACATGTTATTGTCCTTTTCTTTATAATTTTTCACCTGCTTGATTTTTCTAAGTACACATCCCTTGAAGAATGTGCTACAACCCTACCTTTGAATGACTCTAGTAGCATTGCTTCATTAGATTCACACATTTTATTCCAAGCTTGATATAAAGAAGAAGGAAATCGCTAGAGCCTAGGGTTACCTACTTCCTAGCATTTTTCCTTCTAGGGTTTTAGATATTGAGGCCTTAGGTTACTAACACCTCTATCATCTTACCTTTAGTTCATCCATTATCATTTTTTGTTTTCCTCTAAGAATTGTTGCTGCAAACTTTGACTCCATTACCCTAAAAGGAACTAAAAGGCACTAGTTCACACCTTGCAAGTGACTGATTGACCAAACAAACTCTTAAACCATCTTCCTTAATATTTTTACTAACTCTTACTAACTTTGGATTAGTCTAACTCACTAACTAATTTTCTGTTATTGAAAAATATAGCTACAACCATCTATAACAGCAGCAAAATCATCTCAAAAGAAAGATTAAAATCTAATAATACATTGCCATCATTGCTTCTGACAATTACTATCATTTTGTCAATTTTATGTTATCATTTCTTGTCATTTTTGAAGCATTATTGAGGCATAATTGTGTGGTTGTTGCTAAATACATATTGTTGTTATAAATACTTATATTTCTTCAGCTTTTATATCAGCTTGTTCATTTTATCAAAAGTCTATGGTTATATGAAGCACTAACATCATATGGTACTTGCAAATATCATCGTTCCTTGGCGTATTGTTCTGGGCAGGTACACTTAAATATTATTTTTCTTCATCTCATTAAAACCCTTGGAAATTTTTATCAGAGTGACCTGTGGGAGGGGTGGGACTTTCTTAATACTTTTTCCTTAGCCTTCTCAAACCCCCAGGTCACTGGGGATGTCTCCCCTAGGGTACTACTCCTAAATAGAAAGAGGTGTCTTATTAAGGTGACATTGATAGGACATCCTCCTTGTTATGCCAATTTAGTATCCACTTGTCTTTGGATTTGGGCAAGTACAAATTGCGCGATAAAATTTTGGTGCCGTTGTCAAGGAACACTGAGTCAATATTCCTCAATGAAACTTTTTCGGTAAGCCTTTATCCAAACCCTTTACTTGAAAAATATTACCTAGCGAATCCACTGAGGGTGATTCCCTCTTTTCTCTTTGATGATCCCTATAGGGATTATCTGGAGACTCCACTAATGACAATTCCAACCATAGCTTCTCAATGGGACCCAGGAAATTTCAAAACCTTAGACATGAGTAAAATCGCGGAATACCCTCGACAAGTGCCCCTGAGGTATGAAAAATGGTTCCCTAGATTCACTAGTAGTGATGGGGTTAGAGACGACAATCACATGAATCATTTTTGGGTTTTCTTTCAACTCCACCTTATTAGTGATGATGCTAAAGATTTGGCAATGAAACGCTTCTCTGCCACTCTTCATGGAAATGCTAGGAAATGGTATGATGATCTCCTTGATGTTAGCATCACATCTATGGACCATTTAGAAGAAACCTTTCTCAAGAGATGGGGTATTATATTGGAAGATATACAAATGCTACTAAAAAGACTCGAGTATATAAAACAAACTGAGAATGAGACTGTCAGGGAATTCCAGGAGAAGGTTGAGAACTTCCTATATCATATTCCTACAAGCCATCATCTTGGAGACAAGTACCTCATTTATCTCTATACAAATGCACTCTTAGTGAATTTAGGGTTCCTCCTCAACAAAAAGGGGCCAAAAACAATCAATGATTCCTATTGCATGGCCATGCAAATCGAGGGGAATATCTCTTTGTCCAAGAAAAAAAACATCTTTTCTCTAGAAACCAAAGTTGATGACCCCAAAGGTACCGCATATACCCTTAGCCTAGAAATATTAGTTTCCATTGATATCTTTGAAGGAAGGGAACAAGTCATCGACCAAGTCATCAACCAACAGGAGGTTGAGGAGAGAGATCCTAATGAGGGTTTCCAATCCCATGAGGAAGGGAAAGAATTTACTCATGCTTTTACCGAGGATAACAAGGACATGCTTGAAGAGCGAGAGCTTGAAGATATCAAACACAATGATGAAGTATTGATGTGTGCTTCTCTCTCTGATGAAGCCATCCATGAGCCTATTCCCCCTGCACAAGAAGAAGAGAATGAGGTTAGTCACTTTCCTTCTCAAGTTTTTGATGATACCTTGTACTATATTTCAAAAAACGAAGAAGAAAGGAAAGCCTTGGACAAGACAGATCCTCCTTATTATGAAGTCGAAGAGATAAGTCATGAGGACGAGACAATGATGCATTCTCTTCCATTTGATGAAGTTGTCCAAGACCTCAAAGCTCCTACACAAGAAGAAGTAAACATGGTAAGTTATTTTCCTTTCCAAGAGTCTGATGATGCTTTATTTTATGATTTGGAAAGTGAAGAAGTGTTGGAGGAGCCCTAAGATGTTTTGAGCCCTTCATGTTATGATAAATTTGATGACTATGTTGATAATATTGATGAATTCATACATGTCAGAAAGCATAAATGGGATGTCATTGGATATGATGGGGATCTCATTTACGACATTGAGGGTAATTTCCAAAATTTTCCATTACAATTGTTATATGAGATTACTAATAAATTTGACATTTGGCAACAAGGAGATGATATGGTTACAAATGTTTGATAGGAACGATTTTTACAAGGGGAGGTCTGTTAAGGAACAAACTGATAAGGTTTTGCAGTTCAATATAGGAACTAAGTTCAAACCAAGGATGATAAAGATAGCAGAAGGTATCATTGAGGTGGAGAGAAGTGAAATACTTGATCTTATTAGACAATTTAAGGATGTTTTTTCCTGGACTTATGATGACTTGAAGTCCTACAAGGGTGATTTCATTCAGCTTGTCATTCCCTTGGTAGAGGGAGCTAAGCCATTCAAATATAAACTAAGGCATATTAACCCAAAGTTTTCAAACCAAATCTAAAAGGTCACTATAGCATTGCCCATTCTAACTGAAAATGTAATCTAACTATCTTGAATTGTGTTTCTATGAATAACCAAATGATTTTAGGAAAGATTGCCTTTGAAATAATTGCACAATAATGCAAGGGTCAAAGGATATACAAAGTGAATGACCTGCACCTAAGATATTGTACATGCATTGCAATCACATATGCATTCAACACAAATTGTAAGAAGGAAAGGGAAAGATGTCATTCCCCAAAAGAGGATGAAGAAAATCAATTCTCCCTCACTAATTTCATGGGAACCTTGAATGAAATCATAACATTGTTCATTCTCATTGACAATTTACTCATACACTATCTGAATTTGTGCTGCTGTGAAAATGAAAATGAGAGAATGAAAATTCACCTTTGAAAAATAGAATACTAATGTAATGATCAAAGAATATATAAACCAAATGATTACACATGATATATAGCTTGGACAAGAACATAACAAACACATAGAATTTAAAGTGTGGGAGAAGAAAATGAAAGATGTCATTCTAGAAAGTGTTAATCTTTGGTCATGAATAAAAGTTTCATAAGAAATATACCAGCATCTGATGCCAAATAAACAATTGCCATTGTAATATCCCACTTTTATCCCAACCTGTAAAAAGGTTGCTTAAATTGAGCATTATCTTTTATTTCCTAGAGTATCTCTGATAGTCCCAGGTGCAATACTATTGACATGTATATCATAATATGTTCCCCACTCTAATTCCAAAATACTTTGTGATACTATCAACAGTTGCTTGCAAACACAACAAAACTCTGAGATATACCTTTAAAGTCGTTGAAATAATTTTTCTCTCATGTTTATACCAAAAACGTTACATTTCTTGAATTGGTAATATAGTAGGAGGAGATCATAACATGAGGAATGTTTACATAGAAACCCTGGTTGTAGAGACAAGAATTTGATACCATCTTGTTGTACAATGCATCACACTTATGTTCAAAATAACACCAATTTCCAAAGGAGCCTTTCCAAGTCCAGCTTTCGTTAATTATTGCAATGTTGCACTGCACATTGTAAATGTGCCAACGGAGTCAATGTCCAATACTGCAACCACATAATATAAGTTAGAAACAAGATTACTCTACCAACAACCATATATCTTCAGAAATGATTTCATATAAAAAAAACTTCCTAGATATTTAATGACTTTAACATTTCCTAAAATCACTGCTTCCCACCCCAGAGGAAGGTGGAAAGTACAACGAGGTACTCAAATATCTTCATACCTAAGGCAAAAGTTTGAACACAATACCATTTAGGTTGAGAAAAACCATGAAAATCTAGAATTTGGTTGATAACTATCATGAAAATTGCTATCATTATGAAGGAATGGAGACACAAAATTTGAAATTAAATTACTTTTAGAGGAACTACAAATTAATGGAACAATCATTGTCAATTGTCAGATATACACTAACACAACATAGATGGAGGAAATGAAAACAAAAGATCAAGATGGCATGATCAAATAAATTAAAACTATTACGAATTAAAATATTAATAAAAAAATAAATTATATAATTAGAAATTAAAAAGAGAAAAAGAATTAAAATAAATGTTAATTATTAAAAATAAATTTAATAATTAAAAATTATAAAATATAAAATTAAGGAAAATTTTAAAAAAATATTTATTATTTACAAGAAATTATGTTATTAAAAAATATATAATTAAGTAAAAAAAATTATAAAAAATATTAATTATTAAAAAAAAATTCTATAATATAAAAAATTAAATGAATAGAAAAAATAAATTTAAGCAAAAAGTGGAAGAGATTGTAAAATAAATATGCCTATTGACCTTCATGAGTGCGCTTTACTATTCTAACGCTCAAACAATTTAAAACTTAATGAATAACTTTACAACATCTTTAAGAAAATGGAAAAAGAGAATCCTGAACGGAATAAAGTCCGCGATCTCTCAATTTCGATCTCATCTTGGGATACTTTTGCGATCTCATTTGAAAGTAACTCTATTAGCCCTTTTAGTGTCCAAATACATCTCTAGCTTGTCTTTGAAAGCAACAAACAATTAATAATATACAATGATATAAAAGTTTACACAATTTATAACATATTATGAGTTAGAAACACACTAAATGGTTCATTAATCAATATGAACTTACTCAACCATTATAAAAATAAAAATAATAAAACATATTTATATGGTTTTCCATCCTCCTATCGCAATTTGCCTTTTCTCATATAACTTTATTCTTGGATAATCTTCAAGATCATTAAAGATATAAAATCTTATATCATAAAACCATATAACCATATGCACTCAGACTTATAAATATATTCATGCTAACCCTTCAAAATAAAACGGTCAGTGAAGGGCACAAAGTGAATACATGGCAATTCCTTTAGTGGAATGGATAGAAATTCAAAATATGAAATCCACTTTTTAAGCCCAACCTAAAATAGAGCTCTCCAAATATAATATTCAAATCAGAGCAAACTCTCCATCTATAAATTAGCTTGGAAACAATATACGTGGAATTCAAAGAAAAATGGATAAAGAGATTATAACATATGCAGAGATGGTTCTTACTGTTGGAATATATAATTCCTACTTATCTAATATGCTTGCTAATATATTGATAAGTAGAGTCAATTTCTACCTGAGTTGTATGATTTTATTCTTAGGAGGTTGTTTGCGAGTTGGATTTGTGAGATCCATGTTTGGTGTGTTGTTGAGATGTTATCTCAACCTCTCCATTTATATTTGGAATAATTTAGATGCGATAATAATCAATGAGCTCAATATAATGAGTCACAAATCATTGTACAAGTATTCATTCATTGATTCAGTAATTCAATAGAACTTTGTGTTCACAATCATTTGTCTCTACTCTCCCATTTTATCATGGTATTAGAAGGTCTGGGTGTGAATCCCTCACGATCTTGCTCAAGATCATGCAAAGAGTAGAGTAGTGTGTAATGTGCCTCTCACTCATGATTTATACCAATCATTTGTCTCTACTCTCTCATTTTATCTCCTGGCTTTTAGCTCCTGAGAAAGGAGACCACTATGTCTCAAGACATGTTGCCCCAAGGATTTGCAGGTTCTAAAAACTTGGAAATGATGGCTATTACTAGATACTAGATAGCAAATTTTCCCTTCTCCAAAACCTTCTCCACAATTATTTCATCTTCCAAATGTCAAAACTCTTAACATCCCCGATGAACAAATTTGATAATTACAAGTGTGGACAAAGAGATGAAATGGTTGAAGGATATTTTATTAAGCATTTTGAATGTCTGTCAATATATTTCACCCCGATGACATTTCATGTCAATATATTTGGTGTAAGGATATTTTATTAACATTTTGAATGTCTGTCAATATATTTCACCTCGATATCATTTCAAGTGCCAATATTATTATCACCTCTAAGAAGTATCAATGTTTAGAATTGACAATAGAAATCCACAGGGAAAGGAAAACAAACTGTGTTATGTGGAATGCACACATAAGAAACAACTTCCAAAACCAATATATTTTTATTAATATTCACGAACTCTCAACATTAAAAAGATAAAACCCCAAAAATAGATAAAACCCTAAAAATAAGAGGTGAGGTTGAATGCATGTTGGAGAAAGAATCTCCAAAGCCTATATGTTTGTACTAATATTCATGAATGTTTTAAAAGACAAAACCCATAACTCAATGGTAACCTTAAAACATTAAAAAGCCTCAGCTCTAACCTGCAAGGTTAAAGCATACAAATTTTGGCATGAAGAAAGATATACAGTTGGTTAATTGAAATGGCTACACGGATAGTGGGACACTTCACATACGGCTGGTTAATTGAATCACCTAGTTAATTGAAATGGCTATGCGGGTAGTGGGATGCTTCACTGCATCCAAAGTCTCATTTTGCAGTCCACTATGAGGGAGATGTGTAATTCCTTATTAACTAACATAGATTCATCTTAACTTCGGATCTATCATGCACATAGAGACATCAAATAGATAGAGATGAAGAAAAAGAAAATAGTAAAAAATTTGAAGAAATGTTTACATTTGGAAGGATTTAATGACACCAGGCCCATGACACATTCAAAGTTAAGATGGATCTACATTTATATCGTAAATGAATCATGTCATGAATCTTTATAACATAGAAATATATTTATATAATAATGCATGATCATGACATTTATGTTATGATGAAGAGAGTTCGGAGGTGTCCCTGGTGACTCCAGTGCAGATTACAGAGGAAAAGGAACCTGAGAAATCATCTACCCCAAGTCCCGATGCTTCAATTCAAAACCTTATGCAGAGAGACCATAAGGTCTAAAGTGTCTTAGATACTGAGCTACTCAACTTGTCAGGAATCCCAATATAAAACTTGAGGGATGATCTAGGATCGAGCGACCAAAAAGAGGAAATTACATAGCAAGAAATCCGCACTTTGACAACCGATTACCAAGTAAGTACCGAACCTACCCCTGGTTCTTTAGTTTTGGCTGATACCTCACCAGTTGATGAGCAAAAAATGGAGGTCTATCCATCAAGACATATGGAAGAAGTTCAAGAACCCATCCTAGAATAGATACACATAGCGGAGAGCCTAGGAAATACTCTAACCCACAGAGAAAAACAAATCCCCGAACTTGTTGATGAGGTCACCGACATACAAGCAATCACCTATGACAGGAAAATAAAATCCATCATGAAGAGGACCACTAAGAAGAGGAGGCTCACGTTATATAGCTCGATTCTCATCACTACAGAGGAGAATATTCTCAGCACAGAAAATGCCAAGATGTATGAGCTTATCGACACAGGGATGGCTATCATGGATGCCACATTGGATAGAGAAAGAAGAGATGAAAAGGAGTTG
This sequence comes from Picea abies, assembly GCA_900067695.1. NCBI lineage: Eukaryota > Viridiplantae > Streptophyta > Pinopsida > Pinales > Pinaceae > Picea > Picea abies. Next base: position 17,084 of record CBVK0103489777.1, on the reverse strand, counting down.
GTTTTTGTGCTAAAGGAGTTGGAACATATGCACCATTTGGAGAAATACTATCAAGACTCAATACCAACCATGGTGTTCCTAAGAAGTGAGTTCCAGGAAGCTTATACAAAATTCACAAGTGAATGACACCTTTTCACTGCAGGCATAGCCGATTTCCAAGACGATACCCTTATGGTGCTAACGACATGCAAGGATGTGGAAAGGTGGTATGAAAAAGATCATCTAGTAGTAGAAATGATAGATTACATCAACACAGTACAAAAGGGTTGGGACGCCGAAGAGCACGATATTCTGGTGCTGAAGGATAGCAACATGGATCAGATCAGGAAAGCAGTTGAATACTCGGTAAAAAATGGCCCGGGAACCTCAACAGGAGATTTAGGAGAAGTGGGCCAAGTGCGAAAAGAGTTGGGAAAAGATTAATCTGGAAATGAAAGGAATCGACCCCCCAGAATTTGTCTCACCTGAAGACTATTTCGACCTGCATGACATAGTCAAGAAACATGTGGAACATGACTTGGCATAAACAACAGAGATAGATAAGGTGGTGAGCATAGCGTTAGGTCAAGTACAACAGTTCATGGAGCATTCTATTAAGGCTCGAGTAGTTTTGCAGAGGTTGAGTGTTAAAATAATCAAGTACAAAGAACTGATAGTAGAAGTGAAGGAAATTCGTTCAACCCCGATGGACCAACACAGGTTCTCGTATGCAAACACATGTGAGGAATCCTTCGTCAAATAGTGAGAATATGAGAAGAGTCATCCACTTCAGTAAAACTATTTGATGATTCTTAGAGAACAATGAGATTAAAGCACCATGTGGCGATATTTTGCTTTGCTTATCTTGCACTTGTAATAGCTATTTTTAGTTAATGATTCATTATAAATAAGAGGATTGACCTTTTAGCAGGGGTTGATGGTTTTTGGAAAGACCCTCATTTTTGGAATTGTAAAGAACTATTTATGAACTACCTTAATTGAGAAGTCCTGTTTAGGACCGGAGAAAAATTTATGTTTTTTGTCAAAGGCGTTGTGTGATTGGATTAAGGAGGAATTACTTCCAACTTTATTTCATTAATGGATGTTGTAACGAGTAAGAGTTTCTGACTCTATTTATAAGTTAGTTGTTTCAATATTTTTTTTAGTTTTTGTCTCTAATGATGAAAGCAAATTTTTTTGTTAATGTGTGATTAATGCTAGAGCTAAGGAAACTATTTTTTTTTCCATCATCTTATTGCATGCGTGTTTTCTTACAATAATTGTATCTTAGTCAATAATTGGAATACCAACAAGTTAATGTACTAGTACTAAGCTTGTCACAGGTGTGAATATATTTGTCTGCATTATTGAGCACAAGGGTTATCCCAAGCTCAACCTTCTTCAGTAGTTAAGAACCCCTTTTACTAGCTGGTTTATACCAGCACACATATTTTGATCATACCCATATAATAAAAGAAAAAAAAAGAGAACGTTTAAACTAAAGGAGGAACTTTCATAAGAATATATCATGTCAAACACTACGTAAAACCCATCGATAAATTGGCTAGATCAAAAGATCTAGAGAACCATTCTACCATCAAACGTTGTAGAGTCTAATTGGGCCTTCATGGCGGGTTTGGTTCCTGCTATTGAGTTAAAGGGATTTATGACCCCTCAACAAAATTTGCACTAGAAGGAGGGCCTGTGAATGAATGGCTAACAATATTTCTGATATAATATTTCACACAACTTATAGATTAAAAGTAGCCCACATGCATGGCTCGTCATTCTCAAGACAACCCACATACACTGAGTATTGTTGAATCGAGTAAATCACCCCAACAAGAGGAAGAATGTATATTCCCTTAAACACCTTATTCTCTTCCTCACAAGGAGTTGAACTAGTTTAGAAGAATCACAAGATCTTACACCCGACAAATTGGATCATTACCCTTAGATCTGTTACTTCCTTGTAGAAAACAAGTAAGCATACCAGTGGTAGACACCCCCGACCAGGTTTTTGTTCACATGGTAGAGGACTTGATATATCTTTCCCTCACTGAGATCAAACATCCTCTTAATCTGATCCCCAAAACAACAGCTGGAAACTACTCTAAGCCTGACGATTTTGAATCTGACGAGGAAGGTTTTAACTTGGATCGCTCAGCTTCAGATTTAGACAACATGGAGGATAGAAATGATCATAATGAAGAAAGGGTAAACTTGCCTCAAAATAATCAACCATGGTTGGAAAGAGATGCTCTGGCAATCCCCGGATGGGTACATAACCTTCCTCTACATCCAAAAAAGTTACTTCCCAAGTTTGACCTTGAAACCTATGGATTGCCTAAAGACCACATTAAAAAGTTCATACTAGTTATTAGACTGATGAATGTCCAACATGAGGACGTAGTATGCATGATTTTCCCCTATAGCTTTGAGAATTCAGCCTCAACGTGGTATTTTAAATTTTCTCTAAGGTCCATAACTAGTTGGACCAAGCTCCAAAAAGAGTTTTTAGATAAATTTGTAGAAGAAACCACTATAGGAGCTTTAATGGTTGAACTATTCATCACCACCATGAGTTCAAAAGAAAAGGTTAAATGCTTCAATCAACGATTTACCACTATCCTAAACAAGTTTCAACCCGAAGCTAAACCCACTCAGGAGTTGCAAATTTAGGTATATGCTAATGCTCTCCCTGTTTCTATTTCCATGTTTGTAAAAAGGGATGAAAAGCACACCCTAGCTGAAAATTTCAAGGAAGCCAAAACAATCGAGTTCCAAATGAAGGGGTGTAAAGAGGGCTAGGTCTCACTAGTTAAGAAGGAAGCTCAACCTACACCCAAGAGAGGACTCTTGTTGAACATACCCCCAAGAAAACAAACAAAACAAGGTCCCAAAAAGGGAAGTGGAGACATAGAAGACCTACAACGAATGATAAATAAATTGTCAAATGATAAGCCAACTTAAACATCGACCTGGGAAATGTAGCATCCAACTCTTTCTGTACCTATCATCAAGAGAAACATTCTAAAAGAGACTTTCCAGAATGGGTGCATGCCATGAACTTGATGGTGAATCGGTTCCTAGACAAAGTTTCCCTTACCGAACAATCAAGCGACTCAACGGTGAATATTGTCGATCAGGAGGAAGTTGACCCTCTGGAAGAAACACCCATGATGTTGCGGGATCCTGACTTGCCAATGCCTTCTGATGATATATTTAAGGTTCAAGAACCACCCGCTGAGCTTTTTTCTGTGCAAATGCGAAGTAGGGGTCAGTTGGACTCAAATGAACTTACCATTGTCCAAACTTTGCGAGGAAAAAAAAAACTGATCACTCTAAAGAACCTTTTGTCTCCCAAAAAACTCCTATAAATATCCATACGTGAAAGTCACCCAAGCTAGACTACAACATAGTGGAAGACTTAAAAATATTGAAGGCTAATGTGTCGGTCATGGAAATGTGTAGAATTCCCCAGGAAAAGGACTTTCTTCTACAAGCCTTGAAATCAATAGAAACCCCTATAAAAATCACTGATCAAGGGGAGGTTCCCTCTCCCAAAGACCTAAAAAATAAACCAAATGTGAATGTTATCTCTATAGATAAAAAAGGAAATCCTTTTGTCCCACCGTTCCTTTTAACGTTCGAAGTCTTCAACGAAAACCTTCATAATTGTTTAGTTGACTCAGGGGCATCCTCTAATGTTATGCCATTATCTATCTACAAGAAATTAAACATAGTCTCGGTCAGAAGTGATAAACACGTTATACAACTGGACAAGAATCAGGAGAAAGTTATTGGGAAACTCAAGGACATCATGATCAAAATGGCTACACACCTGGAATTTGTTCAAGTAATTGACATCATTGTAGTGGATATACCAGAAGCTTATGGACTGCTACTTAGTTGATATTGGTCCGAGAAGTTGAATGGATACTTTAGCATAGAATGGGCTCACCTCTGGTTGTCATTAAAGGGACACGCAAACATGATTAGGATCGATAGGGAAAGGTATCTCAAACATACTCTCACTGATTTAGAAGCCTTCAACGAACCCTCGTCGATAGATTTCCTCGTGCTAGGAAACTACTCCTACGATTCTGATTTCGATAATTTCTCCCCTCTCTCGTCTGATGTACCTCTTACTCAAAAATCCTAAATGAATTTTCAAGTAAATCTACTGGTAACAGAGGGAGAAAATTTCTTATGTCAAGAATCTTTGTTGGAAACTACAAACAAAATAAGAGGAGGAAGTTAGTAGGCATGGAGAAGCTGATTATTTTCTCTCACAAGTTTGGACCCTGTACTTTGATGGGTCTAAATCGTAAGAAGGGTCGAGAGCGGGATGTATCCTCATTGACATGAAGGGGAAATAAAATTTCCTATCTTGCAGACTAGAATTTGAATGCACTAATAATACCGTCGAGTATGAATCTTTAGTACAAGGAATAAAGAAATTGATAAACTTAAAAGTTAAAGAACCAAAAAAAATTGGGGACTCTGAAATTATCGTCAAGCAAGTAAATAATATTATACATTGCAACTCTCCCCACCTGAGGAACTATCAACAGGAAGTGCACAGGATAATAGAACTTTTTGAGGCCTTCAATATAACATTGATTCGCAGGACAAAGAATACTCTTGTTGATTCCCTGGCCACTGGTACCTCAAGGCTATCTCCTTTAGAAGACTATGAAGCCTCCAGGTTCACTGTGGAACTACTCTACAAACCATCAGTTCCAAACAATATTTCTAATTGGAAGGTCTTTGAAGGAGATGAACAGATTGTAAACTTCTTGACCAATCAGGAAACTTTTAAAGACCTGGCTATTGACGATGAATTATTCCAAGATAAATTAGTAGAAACTGATTCCCATGAACAAAGAGGTTAAACATATCACTCTAGTAACAAACCAAAGTTTTACACAATACCAAAAAGGGTATCCAATTTGGAGAACCTTTTTGACTTAAGGGAAAGATTTAAAGGGTCAACAAACACAAATATAGGGAGTTCGTGTCCCATGTATGAGACTATAAATCTAGGAACCCTAGAAAACCCTAAGAATATAAATCTAGGAAAAACAGTTTCTAAAGAAGAAAGGAAAGCCTATCTCAAACTTTTCAGAGAATATCAATATGTTTTTGCGTGGTCCTACCGAGATTTGAAAAATTATGAAACTCGTATTTTTCAGCACACAATCCCATTAAAATCTGGAGTAAAACCATTCCAACAGAAGCTCTGGAAGTACCACCCATATATGGAACCCCTCACATGTCAAGAGTTAAAGAAATTACTAGATGTTAAAATTATCTTTCAAGTTAGACACTCTTCTTAGGTAGCAAATTTGGTTCCTGTCAGGAAACATTCTGGGGAAATCTGCCTGTGTGTGGATTTTAGAAACCTCAATAGAGCATTAGAAAAGGATAAATATCCAGTCCCACCGATGGAACAGCTCTTGCAGACCATGTCTGGTTTTGAAATTTTCTCCCTGTTAGATGATTTTTCAGGTTACAACCAGGTTCTAGTTTAAGAGGAAGACCGATTGAAAACTACCTTCCAAACCAAGTGGGGAACCTTTTCTTGGAAACATGTGCCCTTTGGGTTAATTAATGTAGGGGAAACCTTCCATAGGGCCATGGACATAGATTTTTGGGGATTGATCAACAAGTTTGTAGTAGTCTATTTGGAAGACGTGACTGTGTATTCAAAGAATAGAGAAGATCACATCCAACATCTAAACCATATTTTTGAAAGGTGTAGAAAATATGGTATATCTTTAAACCCTAAGAAAACTATGGTGTTGAGGAAGGAAAATTAACAGGTCATATTATATCTCAAGCAGGAATTCGCATAGACCCGGAACAAATTAAGGAAATATCTCAACTTCCCTTACCCCAAAACAAAAGGCTATGCAATCCTTCTTTGGGAAAATCAATTTTGTGAGGAAGTTCACCCCCAATTTCGCTGAAACTATCAAACCCTTACACAAAATGATCCACAAGGATGTTGGATTTAAGTGGGATGACGAATGAAAAAATTCTTTCAACAATATTAAGACTGCAATATGTCAAGCTCCAGTGTTGCGAAGTCCCAACTTTAGAAAATATTTTTTCCTCTATACTTTTTCCTCCGACCAATCTTTAGTTGCAGTAATGACTCATAAGGATGATGACAACAATGAGGCCCCAATCTCATTTATGAGCACTAATATCCAAGGGGTTGAACTGAATTATCTTGCTATAGACAAGCATGCTTATGCGGTATACAAAGCAGTAAAACATTTCAGATCTTACATTCTAAAAAATCACACCAAAGTCATGGTGCCTAATCCCGCAGTCCGATCCCTATTCACTCAAAAGGAGATGGAGGAAAGAAGAGGAAATTGGATGGAAGTTGTCCAAGAGTTTTATCTAGATATAAAACCTTCCAAACTGGTTAAGGGACATGGATTGTGTAAACTGGTCATTGAAGCCCAAGACCAAGTATATGAATACTCTGGGTGGGTGAATGAATTGGAATTATGGTGTAGTGAAGATTTATAAGTTGCCCCAGGGAAAGAGTCTTGGTATGGAAAACTAATTTATCTCCTTCATCATGGGAATTTCCTAGAAAACCTAAACCCTAAGGAAAGGATAGCTCTTAGACTCAAATCCACACAATATCGCCTCATAAATTCAGTGCTTTTCCATGTAAATTATGACGGGGTACTTTTGATATGTCTCGAACGTGAAGATGCAGACAAGGTTATAAAGGAGCTACATGATGGTCCCGCAGGTGTACACTTTGCAAGGAATACCACCTCTCACAAGATACTGAGAGTCATCTATTACTGGCCTACTCTATTTAGAGATGCTCATACATATGCTAGAAACTACAAAACTTGTCAAATAAGCACGGGGAGGGAAAAAAGAGCAGATGTCCCACTCCAACCAGTGGCCATATCCAGACCATTCGAGAAATGGGGGTTAGATGTCATAGGGGATATTACCCCAAGTTATTCAAAACAACATAGATACATACTGACCGCTACAGACTATTTCACAAAATGGGTAGAGGCCATCCCTCTGACTCACGTAAATGAAAAGGTGGTAATCCAATTCATAGAACAATAGTTGATCACAAGGTTCAGTATGCCTTCCATTCTTTTTTTTGATAATGCCACTTACTTTTCTTCCACCCTACTAACAGATTTTTCTCTAGACAAAGGAATCATAATCAGATATTATGAAAATTACTATCCACAGGGGAATGGAGTGGAAGAATCAACCAATAAGAACCTAGTAAGGATCTTGAAGAAAACAGTTTTAGACAATCAGAGGAATTGGCATAGTTTGCTTCATAATGGCTTATGGGTCGATAGAATAACACCCAACGAATCTATAGGTAACTCCCCATACTTTCTGGTATACAAACAAGAATTCATTCTCCTAAACGAGCTATATCTTCCATCTCTTCATATTTCACAGGGATCTAGAGGACAAACCTCATTGGTTATTCAACAGAGAATTGATACCCTCCTCATGCTGGAAGAAGAAAGGGAGAAAGAAAAATAAAAGTTCTTCACTCATCAACAGATAGTTAAAATATGGTTTGACAAGAATAAGGCCAGAGAGAAAATTTTTGAAGTAGGAGACTTAGTCCTAAAATGGGATAGAGAAAATGAATCGAAGGGGAAACATTCAAAGTTTTAGAATCTATGGCTCAAACCTTTCCAGGTAGTCGAGAAATTTAGGGAAGACATGTATCGGTTGAAAAATATGAGGGAGAAACTTGACGCCCTCCCGATGAATGGCCAAGCCCTAAAAAAATATTTTTGTTTATATATGTGTGTGTGTGTGTGTGTGTGTGTGTTTTCATGTTATTCTATGTGTAGGTGCTAGGTAGACTGATTGCAGATTCCTTTATTTTTGTTTTTCTTTTGTGTGGTATTTTTTTTGAAATAAAGTTGTGTTATTCAAGGCATTGGTTGACCTTAATCAATACAGTGTAGCAAACTCTGTTTCTAACTCACGCTTACATGCAACACAAGAAACACTGGGAAAATTGTGTTTTCTTAAAAGAGTTTTGTATCTGACCTTTGCGGACAAATGACCTTGGAAAATGATGAAGTGTCCACTTGGTGTTTTGGTAAAACCTAAAGGGATAGATTGAAAGCTAGAAAGGACCACATGTACCTTAAGACAGAGATAGGAAGAATTTCACATTAACCATCTCTTCTTGCAGATAACAGACATCCTCCTCTCCCACTCGCTCAAGGCATATCTGCCAAAAATAAATCAATTATATAAAATGAGTGCAAAGTAGGAGAGGGTATGCATATAACTCCGTTGGGGATATGGACACTCGTTGGCAGCAGATCAAGGTATGTGAAATTGGGGTGACTCCATCGGGAATATGGATGCTCGCTGGCAGTGGAGAAAAACCGCAACAAGTGAATGATGATAACTAAAAGGCATGGTGCTAGTGAATGATTTACTTAGATATTTTCAAGAGGAGGTGTGGGTCATTATTAAGAGAAACAAAGGTGGATAAAACGTTGAAACTCTATAGGCGGGCCCAGAGTCACGAACTGGGGAAATTGTAAACACAAGGATAGGAGAGACTATGATAAAATCAAAACCAATTATGTTCTTAACCAACTTCTGCATCAGCTAAGCCTGGGGAAGGCAAATAAATTTTGGTTTAGCCCAATAATTCGCAATTTGGTGAGGCTCAACACACCCTAAAAGCCTTATGAAATTTTATCACTTTTTGGGTACCATTTGTTTTCTTTTACTATATGAATTGAGTTCACTATGGGGGGGATGGTTTATTTTGTTTTCATGACTCTTATCGATCAAGTTGAATGTGTTTGAACTTGTTAAAAGAAAGCTTGTTTCTAAAATAACTTGACATTCTAATTAAGAATCTGAAGCTAACATTGCAGCTAATGAAATTATGTTCAGTGTCAACAAAATTCAAGCAGATAAAGTGGTCATACAATTACACTAATCGTCAATCACTAATGCATCATTGACTTCGGTAGAAGAAGGATTTGGTTTGTGTAAGTTATTCTCCACGAAGACTCAGAAGATAGTCGATCCCCATCGGTGTCGATAAAGTACGGGAAGGATAGACATTGACAAAATCCATAAAGAAACCACACATAATCGATGGCATATGCTCTTTCTCAGAGTCAGGTAAATCTAGGAGGGTTAAAACAATCAATTTTTTCTGCGATAAACATATCGTTGATCATCGCACCCCGATACACTTTCGACATCGTGATATTTTCAAGAGAGTCAATACAGGAGCACTTTGGTAGGTTTTTCACCGATCACTGATCCTTGATACCTTTCGGTGTTGGCGATATAGGATCAGGTTTTAGAATGTTTAGCTTCATAAAATTCTTCATTCCGAATAACATGGGTAAAAGAAGACGTCGGTCTTGAGTGCCACATGTCTTTGTCGCATAGGGGTGTCATATGACCTAGTTTCATCTCAAGTCATCTTAAGGTTTCCTATGTCCTAGTCACACCTCGAAGTCATCCTTGCCACATCATCTCTATATGAAAATATCTTTCGGCATCATAGCTTTTGCAAGGAAATATCAACGAGAATTGTTCAAAGTGGAACCCTAACCCCTGACTCAACAACTATACTAGAAAAACGATGGGATGTTTCTGGCATAAGATACAATTAGATTCCATAATTTAATAGACTAGTTAATGCTTCATCCCCCATATATTGCTACCCCATGCACTGATTGAACAACAACGATTTGAAATCACTGATAGGCCACGTCACAACCCATGCCTGCGTTGTCAACGTATGATCGAATTTAATTTTAAACGTCTTTGAATATCTGGCGGAATATTTAATAGAACTAAACTCATAACCTAAATTGAATGGATGATGAGACAAGGTAAGTTCATCCCTGTTTAAATATCTAGAACGAATTTGAAAATTTTCATTTTGTGCACAAATTTGAATTCCAGAGAATCCGGAGAAGAAAAGGAAGCATCTTGAGACTGTGTCGATTCTCAGATTATCAAGACCAGGTTAAACAAGCAGTCGAGGTATTTGTTTAATCTTGTCAATTCGACGGTCATGATTTGTTATATATACATCTGATTTATTTCACAATCTCTAACTATTTTCTAAGCTACAGAGAAAATTCCTCCAAGAAATCCAACCACTAGACACTCACTGAGAGCACCCAAGCTAAAGGAAGTAGAAACAGGTTAAGGTTCTTCTCTTGGTACTACAAGGTAATTGGAGTATGCTCCCAGAGAAGAGTTGGTTGTAAAAACCTCAACAAATAAAGTTTGTGTTCAACCTTCGGTATTTGGTAATACAAAAGAAAACACTAGATACAAAGTAACTCTCCCACAGTGGGGATACCTATTCAACAAAATCATCCAAGAGAAGTACCCAAAATCTATCCCAAATAGCGATCCAGAAGTAAGGACGCTTGACGACTAGGTGTTCCCAAATATCTGACAGTCATATTTTCACATGGTAGCTTGTAGAACCCTAGTTTTCCCATGCATGGAGGTTTTGAAGTGGCTAATCTACCATACAAATGCACAAAAGTGATTAATCAATGATGAGAATGTTAGGTGTGTCATATTTTTCCTCCCAATAGAAGTCCATAAGTACTACAAACTTAGAGACCTAGAGGAGTGACTAAACATAGACTTTGTGGTGAAGTTCTACAAATTCCATGACACTAGCCGGTTGATGGCCTCATGGTGTAAGGAGGACACAAATTTTAAAAGCTAGAGCAATGGCTAGTATAGGACAGTTAACCTGAGGGAGCCATACATCCACTTGATGGCTCTCATCTGCCGACTGTATGGAGAGAAGGACCACTTGAATTTTTTGGAAGCATGAATTCCCTTGGCATACACAGTGGCGATATCCAGAAGCATCTTCAACTATGGAGGGATAATTTCCAAGCAATTGAGAATCTGTGTACAGGAGGCTTAGATGTTGAAAGAAGGGGAAGCACCCACTTTCCACATGGCCTCGTATCTGCTCGATGTGATCTGTGTGATAAATGTCTTTGTCGGAATGAATTTAAGATGGCATGTTGCGGAGCTCCTTGTTCACGTTTATTTCAGCATACTATGGGAGAACATGTACAAAAAATATTATGCAATCATTTGCAATGAATTCATCGCCCATATTCATTTTATTGTATTTAAAAAACAGTGCCCGAGACTATTCACAATAGCCAAGAAAATGGTAGTGAAGGTAGGCCACTAATATTTAGATGAACGCACAACCTGTATCAAGATTTTTGGGGCCACCAGAGCACTGCATATTCTCCCTGATCACGTCCCAGACTGACTCATTGTGGGATAAATATGTTATCGGACTATCCTGTAGGGTTGTAATGCCACACTAGTCAAGGACAAGAAGTAGGCTTTCATACCCTATGATTTGCATGTGGGGTTTTATTTGGTAAAGGAAACTACTCAAACCAAACAAGAAGGGCTGAGCCAACTTGAATTTAGGTTCTTGATAGGCTGATTCTACAAGAATGACCCTAAAGGCCCAGTCTTCCAACATGTTTCACAGGTATCCTTCTGTTGGCCATACGCACATGACAAATTTGAGGATGAAATTTACACAGAATGCGCTCAAGACTGGGAGGAAGTAGTACAGAGGATGGCCAACCCAAACATGACCAGGTTCAAGGCTATGAGCATGGACGAATAGGTGGAGACAATATAGTTGTCGTCTCAAGAGGCCCTCAGAGTTAGGGAAGAAATCAGAGCAACAAAGACTACATAGGTACATAGAAGAGGATTTATCTTGTTAGAAGGGGCATAGAGAAGGATTGATCAACTACAGAATGACCCTGATCTCATAGAGATATCGAGGATTATCACTAATGACCCAATCGAAAGTAGAGGATAGCCAAGTGGATTAGAGCCAATATGACTTGAAGAAATCACCGGGCCAGAAAACCCTGAAGTTCCACCACCACAAATCATATCACTTGGGGGAATTTCAACCCAGCTCGAGATAGCAAGGACACCAGGTAGGAAAAGTGTACCAAACCCCTTGTTTGACTTAATAACCATCTATGATGGTGAGGAGAGTTTGGAGTTGTCCCTGGTGACTTTAGTGCATATTACAAAGGAAAAGAAACCTGAGAAAGAATCTACCCCAGGTCTCGATGCTTCAATTCAAAACCTTCTGTAAAGAAACCATGAGGTTGAAAGTGTCTTAGACACTAAGCTACTCGACTTGTCGAGAACCCCAATAGACAGCTCAAGGGATGAGCTAGGATCGGGTAGACAGAAAGAGGAAATTCCACAGCAAGAAATCGACACTTCGACAACCGATTACCAAGTAAGTACCGAACCTACCCCTAGTTCTTAAGTTTTGGCCTATACCTCACCAGCCGATGAGAAACAAATGGAGGTTGAGAAACAATACACACAGTCGAGATCCTGGAAAATACTCTAACCTGGGGAGAACAACAAATCCTCGAACTTGTTTATGAGGTCGCGGACATACAACCAATCGCCTATGACAGGAAGAGAAAAACCATCATGAAGAGGACCACTAAGAATATGAGGCTCACGTTAGATAGCTTGATTCTCATCACTACGGAGGAGAAAATTCTTATCACATAAAATGCCAAGATGTCTGATCTTATCGATTCAGGGATGGCTATGATAATTTCCACATTGGATAGAGAAAGAAGAGATGAAAAGGAGTTGTCCACCACACTAAAGGAGTTGGAACATCTGCACCAGTTGGAAAAATACTAGCAAGACTCAATGCAGGCCACTGTGTTCCTGAGAAGTGAGTTCCAAGAAGCTTATACAAAATTCACAAGTGAATGACACCTTTTCACCACAGGCATAGCCAATTTCCAAAAGGATACCCTTATGGTTCTAGCGACCTGTAAGGACGTGGAAAGGTGGTATGAAAAAACTCATTAATCAGTAGAAAGGATAGATTACATCAACACAATACAAAAGGGTCGGGACACTAAAGAGCACGATATTCAGGTGTTGAGGGATAACATCATGGATTAGATCATGAAAGCAACTGAATACTAGGTAAAAATGGCCCAGGAACCTTAGCAATATAGTTAGGAGAAGTGGGATGAGTGTGAAAAGAGCTAGGAAAAGATTAATTAGAAGATGAAAGGCTTCAGCCTCCCAAAATTTGTCTCACTAGAAGACTTTGTCGACCTGCAGGACATAGTCAAGCAACATGTAGAAAAAGACTCAGCATGGACAAGAGAGATAACAAAGGTGGGGAGCATGGCGCCAGGTCAAGTACAGTTCATGGAGCATACGATTAAGGCTTGAGCATTTTTTCAATGGTTGAGTGTTAAAATAATCAAGTACAGAGAATGGGCAGTAGAAGTGAAAGAAATTCATTCATTCCTGATGGACCAGCATAGGTTCCCATATGCCAACACATGCGAGGAACTCTTCGTCGAATGGTCAGAATAGGAGAAGAGTCATCCACTTCAGTAAAACTATTTTATGATTCTTAGAGAACAAAGAGATTAAAGCGCCATGTGGTGATATTTTGTTTTACTTAGCTTGCACTTGTAATAGCTATTTTTAGTTAATGATTCATTATAAATAAGAGGATTGACCTTTTAGCAAGGGTCTATGGTTTTTAGAAATACCCTCATATTTGAAATTTTAAAGAACTATTTCTGAGCTACCTTAATTGAGAAGTCTTGTTTAGGACTAAAGACAAATTTATGTTTTTCATCAAAGGTGATGTGTGATTGGATTGAGGAGGAATTACTTCCAAATTTATTTCATTAATGGATGTTGTAACGTGTAAGAGTTTTTGAATCTATTGATAAGTTAGTTTTTTCAATATTTTTTGTAGTTCTTGTCTCTAATGGTGAAAGAAAATCGTTGTGTTAATGTGTGATTAATGCTAGATCTAAGGAAACTATTTTTCTTTCCATCATCTTATTGCATGCGTGTTTTCTTACGATAATTGTATCTTAGTCAATAATTGAAATACCAACAAGTTAATGTATTAGTACTAATATTGTCACAGGTGTGAATATATTTTTATGCATGCTTGAGCACACAGTTTATCCCAAGATCATCCTTCTTCAGTAGTTAAGAACCCCCTTTACTAGTTGGTTTATACCAGCACACATGTTTTGATCAGACCCATATAATAAAAGAAAAGACAAAAAGAGAACTTTTAAACCGAAGGAGGAACTTTCATAATAAGATATCATGTCAATCACTACGTAAATCCCATCGATAAATTGGCTAGATCAAAATATCCGGAGAACCATTCCACCATCAAACGCTGCAATGTCTAATTGGGCATCCATGGTAGGTTTGGTTCCTGCTGTTGAGTTAAAGGGATTTAGGACCCCGCAACACACTGTGAGGGATGTTCTATTGTCTACTGAGTCCACTTGTCTCACTATTTCGGTAGTCCAGTTCTTTGACACAATTGTTCTATGTCTACCAATCTTTTCCATAAATATTTCCAGCCATTCTGCTAAAATATTAGGAAATTCACCTAAAAAGACCTCATGAAAGTATGTATACACATACCTTTGAAGCCACTGCTTATTCTTTATTGGAGGGTTTTTATTCTCCTTCTAAGAAAATTCTTGTTTTCTTTGCTCCAACCATTCAGTTATCTCTTTCCTCGTTGGTATCCAAAACATTTCCTCACTTTCAGATTTTGGGTCCCGACAATGGAACCATTTTTTGAGCACACGTGGACAGGAAAGTTCAATACCCTAGGTTCAAAGTGATTAGTGCAACAAAAACCTACAGATACTGACCCTTCCAACATCACCTGAAAGTAGGTGAAGTCTCACCCTAAGTATCTTTATGGGGACTATAGGAACCAAGATTCTACAGTAGTGAGGGAAATAAGGGAGGTTTGCTCTGTCATACATACAAGATCCTTTCATGCACTAGATCCCAGTTAACCTGGCCTAGTTACTTAACTCTATATGCATATCAATCTATATTCTTTTCATTTAGTGGATTAAACATACAATTAAGCTACTGTGCATGAATCTATCAACAATATCAACACAGATAAGAATTCATCCATAGTAAAGGTAGGAATTAACACAATACAAACATGAATTAGCATAGTACAAGCATCAATAACCATTCGACTATACAAGTTATACAAAAATTGTACAAGGAGGTCACATAAGTATTGATGGTGGTAGAACAAGTATTAAAGATTATCAAGGCTATCTAGGGCCTTCACACAAAGATTACAGAATTGGAAGTGTGCACAACACTAGAGACACCACCGAAAGAAAGAGCACAAAGGGGATAAAATGCATAGACATCAGTGGAGAATATAAAAATATTAGAACAAGAATGTATAAAGATATGTGATGAAGTCACACACATGTGGAAAAAGCTAACGAACACCCCAGAGATGCAAGCTCTGAAAGAGAAAATAAGGTTTGCACAGGAACAAGAGAATCAAGCCACTGAGAGCGCAAATGATCTCCCACCAACTGAAAGAATGAAAAGCCTGTTGGCTAACATGAAACTATACCTTGCACTGGAACAACTAAAATAATAAAAACAAAAGATCACACAGGAGTTGTGACCATGACACGACTAGGTCCTTGGGGTACTAGAAGAACTAGCTACCATGCAAACCAGCACGACATTAGTAGTGCAACACATCGAGGAAAAATTAAATATCTTCACAACGCAGAAAATGGAGGAAATTTTGAACAAGGAAGCCGAAATCACAACAACAGTATAGACAACAAAGGATAGACTCCAGAAGTTCATTGAGGCATGGAAGAGCATGACACAATAGGCCTAAGTGGCTTGATATCAACCACAGGTGAGTGTTGGGGGCCTGTTGGGTAGACATTATCAAATAGAGAATAGTGAGAAGAGAAAAGGCATATATAAAAGGTGTAGGATAAAGGAGATCAAGAGGATCAAGAAAGAAGAGAGAGGAAAGAGAAGAAGATGGGCGATAGGAAGAAACAACTAGTGCAAAATCTAGGAAAACCAGTTGAGCATGAGTTGTATCCAACTCATAATGATTTGTCTCCAACAAAGAATGAGTGGTATCCAAGTCATTATGAGATAGCAATCAAACCAGATAAAAAGGGAGCTGAAATATGTAAAAGATCATCAAATATCAAGGGCACATGAGGATGAAGCAGAGGATAATTTTGAATAGTTGTTGTGACTATAAGATTTTATGTGTGTAAAGAATCCATGAATGATCCTAATTTTATGATCAGAACAAAATGAATATAGATTATTAAAAGATGCTTAACACAAAACAACAGAGATAGAATAAAACTGGTTTTCTATTCAATAAGGAATAAGCTGAAATTATAAAATGCAGCGGAAAACAAGCTTGTTGGAATGGTGGTAGCTTATCTCTGAGAAGAGATGTGACGACTGCACTCATTCACAAGAAGATCATTAAAATGAGGCTCTGAAGGCCTTTTTACAATGAACAAGAATTTCAAAAACCCTAGACATCCAAAAACCTAACCCTAGGAGATGAAGCGCCAAAAGTCATGTGGGCCCCATTTGGGTAAGTTAGTACATCAACTTCCAGAGGTCATAACGTTTGCATATGATATCTATTTTAGGTGCACGATAGCCTATTGGAAAGGTCTATTTGAGGAATACACATTTTTTTGCAATCTATTGAATCAAATATTTGACTATGGTGAGCCATAAAAATGTTGTTTAGGGCCTCAAAATGACCCCGCAAGTCAGGGACCTAAAAACTAGGAAACAAAAACTTCCAAACTCAAAAAATGCCAAAATGAATCAGTTGGAATAGGTGGGAGACCATCGACATCCATATGGATCATTCCTCCCCCCTTAGGAATAAATGGTCTCCATTGCGTTGAGTTCCCCCATTAGATGAGGAAAATTCTGCTGAATTTGGCCCTCGGTGAGCCACTTGCCTTGGTGCAGAAGTTGCCTTACTTTGACAACTCGATAAAGTTGGATTCTTTGATGTCGGGTGCCCTTGATATGTGTGTCCACAATCTGATCATTGGATTCATGTTTCATGCATTCAGGGTTGAGATCTATTGGTGTCAACTTCTCTGCTATCTCTGAGGTGTCCAATA
>CBVK0103489774.1:0-13570 GCA_900067695.1 Picea abies | reverse complement strand
CCCAAATGGTAACCAACAACCAGGAGGGAATAAGAAGAAAGGACATAATAGTCGTAAGGGTGGGGAAAAAGGTAATAAAACCAAGGGCAGTGGAAATAATGAGAAGACAAATTGATGCAGACACCCTTCCCTCCTAGGGCTATGTGACCTCCCAGTATCTAGATATTTCCTTCTTCTGAGTCAAATTGAATCTTCGGGCTCCTGGTTGAGCCCAAATCAAATGTACACAACACCCTCTTTCCCTTTTTGGGCGCAAGCCTTGTGGTACCTGCACCCCCTTGTCTGTGCGCTCTAGCACTCTTCAATTTTTGGGCACTAGATATTTTACACTAGCCCCTTTCTTCAATAATCCCTTAGGTCACAACCTTGAGGAAATGTGTGTTTGTGGGTGCTAGCTCCTTTTCCACTAGCCCCTTCTTGCATGTTCCCTTTGGTAGCAACTCACATGACCGCACGATTACCCATTAAACTTCATGCACCTCCAATCCCCTGAAATGTTTCAGGACCGTCAATCTTCGATCTTGATGGTACCTATGGATTCGTGGTTCAGATATTCCCTCTCCAAATCCTTAGACCAGATTTGTCTCTTCGAAATCAATGGACGAGATCTATTCACAATTTCGGACTTCGAGGTTTTGAAATCTCAAACCCTCGCCACCTATGTATAGAAATATTATGGAACAGAAGATCCTTCGACACCTTTCCCTTCAAATGTGTGGCCAAGATCTCCTCCACAAATATAGCTTTTGGGAATCTCAAATCTCAAATCCCTATCGCTGTTGACTGGTTATCTTCTGGAATGGAATATCTACTGACACATATCCTCCCAAATCTACGGTTGTGCTCCTGCTTCGGGACTTTGTCTTCCTCAACCAAGATATTCTCTGGGTATTTGGACTTGTCCTTCCTCCACTTTCCTCCGAAGTCTTAGATATGGCACCACATGTCCTCCTTCACCACGATGACTCTCATCATTTCCAGGACTTCGGCCTTGAACGTTCTCAAATCTCAACAACCACAAATCTCTGAAATGAAATCTTCTGGAGTGCTGGATCTTCTGACATTTATCCTATCTTGATCCAATGGTTGTTCAATGGTTGTCTAATAGAGTGAATATATGTCCTCCACATGTCCCTTCACATATCAATGACCCCCATTCTTCCTTTGGTATCAATGACCCTTAATCATTTCTTCCTTCGGTGCTTCGAAACCTTCTGAAACTTATTTCCATAAAACCCCATAGCGCAATCCTCTGAAATCCATGATCTGGTGACACATGTCCTCTTCCATATCGATGACTATCATTCGTTTTGGGTGTTTAGGCTTCGACAATGTCAAACCATTCTCTTTTGCATTCTCCCAGAGTGACTTCACTCGAAATTCATGATCTTTCACCACACATCCCCTTTCTAGATCTGAAAGCTCAGATTCTCTTTAGGCATTCGTGATTCAAAAGTTTCAATTCTCAAACTAAAACTCCAATGTAAATTTCTCCAGAACTCGCGATCTGGTGACAAGTGTCCGCTCTGTAGATCAATGAATCTCGGCTCTTTGGGCTTTGGGTGTTTCAACCTTCACCCCAAATTGATGGATTTCTGCCATGCATCCTCCCAATTGATGGACGGTCCCAAATGACTTCAGGACTTCGGGACTTTTATCGAGTCCACTCTCCCGCGTATACACAATGCTAAATATTGTGCACCTTCTCGTGATCAGACGATGGTTGATACTCTATGCTCAGATCCAATGCTTGAGATCTGGTTCCTCCTCTACGCTTCCTTATGTCATTGGACATTGATCTAATGGTCCAAGCTCCTTTCCCACAACCAATCTAATGGTTGTTTTCTCTCCTCTTCCTGAGCTTCCACCTTCTCTCGACTTGGAAGATTTTTAAAGTGTTCAAAGTTCTCGGCCTTTGAACTTTCTCCTGCTAACCCAACTATCTAGGGTGTCACTTATGCTCTTGAACGCATTGTATCTTATGAGCTTTAGGAATTAGAATAAGTTTGCTTCCCATGCACTCCTTGTGTTATTCTTTCTGAGCTTGATATACTCGAATATTTCTATCTCCCATGCACTCCTTGCATTTATGGGATTTCATCAAACTCAGACTTGAAGGATTTCTTGAAAATAAATTCTTCTCTCCCTCCTGGTGATCTATTTTCTCGATGCACACCTTGCAAAGCTCTTCCTTATAGAGTGTTTAGTAACTTTGGTTCCTCCTGAACTGAACACACATTTCCCTTTGTGCACTCTTTCACTCACTCAATGCCTGCTTGGAAGAGCTCTAGAGAGTTATCAGTAACTCTATTTTTCTGTTCTCCTTCTGCACAATTCCCCCCACTAAGGTATTCAATAACCTTGAGGTTCCTATTGAGTTTGTGATCGCTCCGGTGTGCCCTCCTAACATGTTCTTCTCTGAATCCACAGAGTTCATATGCGCACTCCTTGCGCTGGCTACATAACCTCAATTGTTCTGTTGTGCACTCCTTGCACAACCTAAAGAATCCAGAACGATATTATAGAACTCAATGAAGATAAAATAGTTCTATATCCTACTGCAAATGAAAATTATCACACATCCACATCATTCATTCATGAAAATACACAAACACACGATATGCAGGAAAAAGTGCTTTTCTATTATCTCTGTGTTTCTATATAGATGTTTACAAAAACTGGACTGTAACAGGGTCCCAATTCTCTCAAGCTCTCCTAACCTAACTCTATCCTGAGTTCTCCTTCTGAGACCTCTCTCAATTCTCCTAATTACAAAAGAGGGATCTATCAGCTTATCCTCTTCACCACCTTAGTGCTATCATTGTCTCATTTATGACACCATACTCCTACGGCTACATTCCATAAATGAATGTCCAGACCTGGCTACGATCTAGGCCTACTACAAGAAACCATTTAAGGAAACCCTTCCCACTACCTGTACAAAGGCATGGCTTGGATATTTAGTCCTTACAACACAAATCCCCATGGGATAATATTTTGAATTTAAAAATGGAAGGGTCAATGCCTCTCCCTTTCTCCATTATGCGCCTATGTGTTGTCTTGTTGGTGCTTTTGCTGAGGTCGAGCGATGCTCCCGCATCATGAATGATAATGTTGGAGAGGGAAAACGAGAAAGATGTAAGGTGAAGTTTCCTTGTAATCTTTTCATAGATGAGCACCTTACCCATTTATGCCCCAAACTTGCAGAATTTGTGAGGCTATTATCTCAATCTCCCACCGTGCTAATGAATCCATTCCCACATAATCAACACCTAGCCTCGAGCTCCTCAAATTTTGTAAATGTAGCTGGTGGGAGTCAAAACCCGTAGTTGCAATATGGTGACCATTTATGTATCAATATGGTCTATGTGTGAAATTTAATGTAGCCACTAGATCTCGAGACTATATCTCTTCACAAGCTATTCCTGGTCTAGAATCTCCTCCTCCTCCTCCTCCGGAGACGACTTTACAAATTGAGAAACTAGAGTCATCACCTTGTATTTTGAAAGGAGTACTCAAGCGCTCTAACCATAACTCAAATGCTAGAGACACTCAGGACTACTCTATTTTTGAGGACCTGGGTCAAACCCCTTGTGTGATGTTGGCTTTGGAGGTACTTCAGACATGTCCTTCAGAGAGGAATGCCTTACTCTCTGCTATAGGAGCTCTAGAACCCAGTGGATAAAAAGTTATCAATTTTGATGTCACATATGTGTTGCCTCACTTTCCTTACCATGTGGCTTTCCAAATCCATGTGGAGTACTCAAAGTATACCATCAAGCATGTGGTTGTTGATGAAGGCGTTGCTACGTGTGTGATGTCGAAATATCTCAGTTCTTTGACTCTTTCCAAGTCATAGAACATGTTGACTGCTTTTGACAATCATTCCTTATTCCCTCATGTTATTCTTCCTACCTTTCTGGTCCAGTTAGGTGGGAAGACGATAGAGGTGGAGGTAGGGGTAGTTGATGCGCCTCTTGATTATAACTTGTTACTAGGACACAATTGGACCTATGCTATGGTCATCATCGTATCATCTGTCTTCTGTACTCTTTGTTTTCCTCATGAATGGAAGATCATGACGATCGACCATTTATCCTTTACATACTCTAGTCCTAACACATCTATTGGATTGTCGATCCCTATGATCAACAATTCTCAGCCGAAAAATAAGAATATTGGTGTTGGAATGTATTCTTCCCTTATGGGTACTTTCAACTTCATGACATCGATTCTCCATGTTTACGCGATGTCTAGTAGGCTCATTTCGAAAGGGAGGTCCATTTATTTTTGCACTTCCTATTTTAGTGATCTATCGACCCTACTTTCACCGACTTCATCTTGTGAAGGTCAGTTGCATGCTGGAATGTCCATGCCACTATCAACAGTGGAGATTGTGTATCAAGTTGTTCTTGAATCTTCCGTCGATCCCGATCCTGTTACCTCACCAACAGACGAGAAGGATCCCATTCTTAGGCCAATCTGGACACTTTGTTGTCTTGTTCACATGATTGCCTCGATGATAATTTTCCCTCAGATGAATCTATCATCGAAGCCATGAATGGTTTCGACAAACCTTGGGATGATATGCATCACCGCTCCTATTTTCTCCTAGAGCTTGAAAGAATCAAGCAGGATGACTTTAGACCTACTTTGAGTGAGATAGTCGGTCATGTCATAGTTCCACTTGATACGCATGAAATTTATGCTGAAGGAAATATGGCGAGTATTTCTACTACCATCACGATCGATATCTCTTGTACCCCTGACAAGATTGAAAACGTAAATATCGGTGCAGATTGTTCACGAGAAGAAATCTTGATCTACACCGAACTCTTCAAGGAATTCTGAGATGTATTTTCATTATATCGAATTTCACCATTCACCATAAAATATATACAATGTTTTTAGGTATTTCGTAGATACCAAAATCCTAATCCCTTAATCTGGGATTAATTTAGTAAACCACTAAAAATAGCAAAAACCGCCAAAAACAAAAATTGGGGCACTGCGCGTAACCAAGGGGGGAATACCTGCCCCCCCTCTGGGATCTCCCTAGGAAAGCACCTGGTGCACATGAAAAAAAGAGGGATCATCAGACGCAGTTGTCAAACTTGATGCACCCACACACACACATGCAAAGAATATAACATATACCCAACACCCTCACCGACGGATGAGAAGGATCTCGTTCTTAGGCCCATGTGGGCCACTTCATTGTCTTGTTCACATGATTGCCTCGATGATACTTTTCATTTGTATGAATATATCATCGAAGCCATGAATGGTTCCGATAAACCTTGGGATGATATGCATCACCCCTCTTATTTTCTCCCAGATATTGAGAGAATCGAACAAGATGATTTTTTATCTACTTTGAGTGAGATAGTCAGTCATGCCATATTTCCACGTGATGTGCATGACATTTATGTCGAAGGAAACATGGCGAGTATTTATCCTACTATCATGATGGACATCTCTTGTACCCCTAGCAAGGTTGAAAACATAAATATCAGTCCGGATTGTTCACCAGAATAAATCCTGATCTACACCGAACTCTTCAAGGAATTTCGAGATGTATTTTCTTGGTCATATGAAGATATGCTAGGGATCAACCCTGGTATTGTCAAACATGAGATTAGAACTTATATAGATCCTAAGCCTGTTCAAAAACATCTTAGAGTTTTCAACCCTCGAAAGGCCCTTGCTATTAAGGTAGAGGTGGAGAAGCTACTTAATGTTGGCTTCATCTACCTGGTTCCCTTGAATGAATGGGTATCCAAGCCCGTTCTTATGGATAAGAAGAAAGGAACCATCCGTGTATGTATGGACTTTCGTGACCTGAACAAGGCATGTCTGAAAGACAACTTCCCGTCACCTTTCATCGATCAGATTATCAACGAGTGTGCGGGAAGAGAAGTATTTTATTTTACGGATGGATTTTCAAGGTATAACCAAATTTAAATCAAACCCAAGGATCAACACAAGATGAAATTTATTTGTCCTTGGGGTGATTTTGCATAATGAAAAATGCCTTTCGGCCTTAAAAATGCCAGAGCAACCTTCCAACGTGCTATGAATTTCTCTTTTCATGATCTTAAGAACATAGTTGAAGCTTACCTTCATGATCTTGCTTCTCACTCTTGCAAGAGAGCGGATCACACTATACACTTTTGGCTTGTTTTTGAAAGATGTCATTACTATAGAATTTGGTTGAACCCTCACAAGTGCATCTTTTGCATAAAGTCTAGTCATCTTTTGGGTTTTCTAGTTTCTGAGACTAGGATCATGGTGGATCCACTAAAGGTTGAGGCAATACTTTGATTGCCTCCCCCGTGCGTGATTAGACAACTTCAGGCTTTACAGGGGAAAGATAAATTTCTTCATCGGTTTATAGTGAATTATGCCAATATCACTAAGGGTTTCATGCGTCTCTTTAAGAAGGACACCTCTTTTATCCAAGATGAGTGAGCCCAGGAGTCCTTCAATGCTTTGAAGAAATCCTTGGTATCAACGCCTCTATTGAAGCCTCTTGACTATAGTAGAGATTACTTACATTATATCACTATGTCTGAGGATACGATTGGTATGGTTCTGGTTCAGGAAGATGATGAGATCCATGAGCACGTCGTCTACTATCTTAGTCGAACCTTGGTCGGTCCTGAACTTAATTATTCTCACGTTGAAAAGCTAGCTTTGGTTGTCGTTCATGCAGTCCAACATTTGCCTCACTATATATTACTTTGCAAGATTACAGTGATTGTTGATGTTAATCCATTTCAGTACGTTCTTACCAGACGTATCATATGGGGAAAATATAATAAATGGATTGTCATTTTACAGGAGTTTGATATCGACTTTGCTTCCGTTAAATCCAATAAATCCCTAGTCTTCGCAAAGTTGATATCTGATTTTCCATGATTAGATGAGGATGTTATCCATGTTGATTTGTTTGCGGAGGAACACATTTTTCTTGTCTCGTCGTCTAACCCTTGGTATGGAGACATTGTTCTCTATCTTCAAACCTTGAAGTTCCCTCAACATCTCTCATGAGATGACCGAAGAAATGTAAGATACCAAGCTAATAAATATACTATCGTCAGTGACATGTTGTATCACCGAGGAATAGACAATATCTTGTGTCATTGTTTAACTCACGGAGAAGCCGAGTTTGTCTTGAATGATTTCCATAGTGGGGCTTGTGGTGGTCATCTATTCGGGCTTGCGAAAAACCAAAAAAAATTGCGAGCTAGTTATTTTTGGCCTACTATATTTAAAGATTGTATTGAAGCAGTTAATAAGTGTCACCCCTACTAGGTGTTCACTCAGAAAATGCACTCACATCCAGCCCCTCTTCACCCAATCATTATTGTCAATCCCTTCACCAAGTGGGAGGTGGATTTTGTGGATTGCAACCCAACTTCGGTTGGGGGGCATCAACACATTATCATGGTCTTCGACTACTTTACTAAGTGGGATGAGGACATGCCTACAGTTCAATCCGATGGGAATACTGTAGCCTTCTTCGTATTCAATCAAATTATCGCTCGGTTCAGTATCCTGAGTGAGATTGTCACTATCATGGCAGTCACTTTTAGAATGAAATGATGGAAGAATTAGCATCTAAGATGGGGTTTAGACATGGTAATTCTTCTCCTTATTACCCCCAATAAAATGGACAAGTAGAGCCCGTCAACAAGTCTCTCAAGACCATTTTGCAAAAAACTGTTAGCCAGAGCAAGTCCAACTGAAACATCATGTTATATCCCGCACTCTGGGCATACCAAACCTAGGTCAATACTACCATAATTTTTTCCCCTTTTCAGTTAGTGCACAATGCGGAGTTAATTTTATGTATTGAATGAAAAATCCCTTCTCTTAATTTGGCAGTTGCGCTCCTACCTGATACTTTCGATCTCTAGCGACACCTTGTACACCTAGAGATTCTTGATGAGCAATGTCGAGACACCTCTGTGACTATCAAGGTGAACAAAAAACCTGTCAAGGTTTAGTACGATAAGTCTGTCTGTCCTCGGTTGTACACCGAGGGTGACTTGGTCCTCTTGTATGATCAAGCTAAAGAACCACTGGGGGTAGGCAAGTTTAAGCCCATGTGGCATAGTCCTTACATTGTGCGATGTGTTCTAGAAAAAGGAGCCTATGAGTTAGAATATTATGAAGGGACTAGGTTGGCCGAGCCAAAAAATGGGCTCTACTTGAAAAGATATTACACTTGAGCCCCAGGCTTGGGAGGAACTTGTTGTATACTAATGTAATTTAGTGTATATATCTTTTTCCTTTATTTTTGTCTTTGAGTTGCTTATCGAGTTTTCACTTGGTTGACAAATGTCAACGAAGTCTTCAGTCTACCTAGGATTTGTAGATGAAACCAGTCGTCATACATGGAACTTGGCTTTCGCCGCTTGGGTGGTTTACTCACTTGAGGGTCTACTGGTGTCTTCAGGTGGCGTATGCCTAGGGCCATCCAGGAACAATGTGGTCGAATATAGCGTCGTTATAGAACTTTTTCGCGATGCTATCTCACATGGTATTCTCTCTTTATAGGTTCACCTGGACTCCCAGTTAGTAGTATATCAGTTGAACGACAGTTACCGTGAGCATGATCCTACACTACTTCGACGATTCCTAAGGGTACATCTTTTAGAACGACAATTTTATTTTATTACATATTATCATATTCCTTGGAGTTCTAATAATGTATCCGATGCTTATGCTAATTTCGTTTTAGATTGGCATTTGTCACATAACTAGAGCAAATAAACCATCTCATCAATGTACACTTTCTAAAATACAAATAAAGTTGAAGATCCATTTTTATATATTTAAAAAAATATGGTGTTTATAGTACAAAATTGGGGCTAATACCCTGAATACACATATACAGTCAGTACTAAAATATCCCATGACATATATGCCTATGGCGTCGGATGTGTGTCATGGTAACAAACCACGACGTTTGTGAGATGCCGAAATATTCGTACCCATGACCTGGGTGCACCAACCACCTGTCATTGCATGGCTTCAGGCAAATCCACTACCTAAACCATGGGAATCCTATCAGTCAAACACAAAAGGTTTCCCTGCACGTTTGGTAAGACCCTCTCGATTTCTCCTCCCACCGCCTCATCTCCCCGATTCCTCCATCAATGTTGAGGGAAACATTTTGGTCATCTCGGACCCACGTCTGCGTTACACAAGTGTCTAATTAATACTTAAGCACCATCCAAAAATATTTTTGTTCTATTATAAAATAATAAAAAAAAATGAAATATGTAAAAACCTTTGACATACCTATGTCACTGTAGGTATACCCTAGTGGAAGTGGTATGTTTGGATCTCCTCGGAAGTCTATCCCTGCATAGGGGTATTCATCTAGGGAAATGACTTGTCATTGCCACCAATAGAAGAAATCCTCATTGTAGGGTGTCGGCACCCTACCTCCCCCCTGCTGCCTCATTATTGTGATCCACCATACCATGGATGGATTGTGAGGTCCTCTAGGAAGAATATCGACTGTAGGTCCCAGACCTAGAACCCGCTCGAAAAATAAACTGCATAGGATAGAGGAAAACAAAAAAATTCTCTTACTCCCTTGTTTTCACTCTGTCAATTGGCTCTTCATATTTTCCAGTAGTGAGGTACACCAGTCATATACTATGGGTCTCATACACTATACTACATAGAACATGAGCGACCTCGATGTCTAGTGCAATGAGGCCGAACCTGTGATCCTGGTCAATACAAGGACAATAATCTTCAGGTTGAGATTGTTTATTTCCCGGATAGGGACTTCACGCCATACCTTAGGAGTCCCTCCTACACAATGGGAATCGATGTACTCCTCTATTTTCATCCTACTCCCTGCTCCTCATGATTTAAGGTTTACAACCTCTCCCCGACATGATAGACCAGTCAAAAATTAAATGTCCTCTACTTCAATTCTCAATGGTGTCCCATTGAGATTGAAGCTTTCACTCTCAGGGTCGCATTAACCCACAGGCACCTCGAGCAACCTCACCTGGGCTCTCATTCCTTTGAGCGCCCAAAATTTATACAGGCCACATCTCTTCAAGGCCATTTGGGCCCTTAGATCTCTATCTACAACAACATCGACCTCCTCATGCTCTCTTTCTCTCCATTCAAGAACCATCCTGCCAAGGACAAATCAAAAATTGAGTTAAAACCCTTGAAATTCTTTGTTTGCATGCATGTATGTGGTCTATTTCAATTATAGTCATGTGTAGGGATTGATATATGCTCCCTTTATTTTACACAAGAGAATATACCTCACCGCATACATGACCTGTCAGCCTACGTACACCGAAATTCACATTTTTCTCCTTCAATAACTAAAAATTTGAAACCTAATTCAAAAACTTAATACACTGAAATTGAAGAGGAAGGGAAGTAGGTTGACCTAATCTAGACAGTTGATAATTTCGTTTCCTAATGCTCCCACAATTGCCTTTTGAATCTTGGAGGTATTTTGGTCCAATTTGCACTAGTTGGGTAAAAAATCAAAATGGTACAGTAATTTTTTATTTTGTTACTACTTATAAATTATTTTTACCTACTTTCTATAGTTTTAAGCCATTTTTTCACCTAATGGACTAATACAAAGGTGGATTGAGTGGGATTTTGTAGTTTTAACCTAGGATTGTTGTAGATTTCAATGTTATGTCTATCGTTCATCACCATGGGCAAGTATTTTCATTACCCAACATATAGGATAGTTATCCACTTCGTTATGCATTTTTCGCATTATCCTATAACTGTCACTCTTTATGCCTTAGGTATGAACCCATTTGTTCCAACACTAAACCTTCCATATGCTATAAGTCGCATCGTTATCAAGTGGTAGAGACTTACCAAACATGGGTTCCCTAGCTAGATCCCCTACCGCATTTGGTACCCATGCAAAGTTTTTCCATATGACCGGGAGTCCCTCATAGCTCATACATGACTTTATGTTGAGCCTCATTTCTCATTCATGAACATGTGGCCCTATACCTCAAGGACTCCCACATGAGTTTAATTTAAGCTCTTTTCCAAATCGTCTTTAAAAAAAGAAAAGATTGTCGAGTGATTTTTCCCTTTCACACTCGTTAAATTAGACTTGAAAGGTCGTCAGTCTTAGTTAAGCTCTTTTCTGACTCGCTGTCAAAAAGTGAAAATATTGTCGAGTGAACTTGTATTTTTCACACTCGTAAATTGGTTTTGAAAAGACATCTATTTGGCACAAGTTTATCCCTTTTTCACACCAAGTAGACTAAAAGACATAAAAAAGGACATTTTTTGGTGTTAAGTTGTGATTGCATCTCATGCTCTTGCTTGCAGTATTGAGCCTATAGTCGGTTCTCTATTTGTGTTATAAACCGTTTGGCTCAACAGTTTTTCATCCTCAACCAAGCAGATCCTTGTTTATATCCTTCGCAATTTGACACCCTATACCTAGGAGGGAACATTCCTCTGAGTGTCCATCTATTGCATGCATTTCCCTGTATTGAGCATAGGTATGTTCCACTATTGGAACCAATTTTTCTTACTTGCGACAGTCGTTTCCTCCTCTATATCATAGCATTCATTTGTCTATGAAAACAAAATATATATGGGCGGGAAGGGAGTATTATCCTATATTGGCAGCAGTCGTGTCACCTTTGAGAAGAGAATAAATTTATTGAGTCCATTCATCATCATAATTTTGGGATTAGCATGGCCTTAGGAAGTTGAGCTCATCACAGAGTCTTCTCTACCGACTGGTTACTCTTTCAGTCCTATAGAGAATTTCATTCATACCCCCTGCATCTTATGGTTTCATCGTTGGGTCTATCTTGTTGGAGTCCTCCATATGTCTCATGCTCTTGTTCAAAGGAATTCAATCAACCTGTGTCAGACACACCTCATAACTCTTGACTTTGCATGTTGGTCATACCTTCAGTTTGTCTCAGAATCACATGATATTATAGCCCTATCATGCACCCTGGCCCTACTTTCATCATTGGTAGGTAACCTTGAACCCAACAATCGACATTTCATCATTGATCATTGACTGGGTGGTTTCCCTTGTGTTTGATGGCAAGAAATATATTCACACATTGGGATTCATGCAGTGTCTTGGATGCCATTAGCCTTATTGGTGGTTTCCTCTCCTTTGTCGATAGCTTTCATCATTAGCTACTATTTAGAGGGTCTTTTTTTTGTACCGCTTGCACTTGGCACACATGAAAGACGCATAGGGTCGTTGGTTCATGAACATGCTCTTCATTTGATTTCCACCAAATCATGAAGCTCCTTCTTTGTACCTCATGCTAATCAATGAGGGATGCCTTAATTCTCTCCTTTCAGCGAGTCTCCTTCCATCGAATTCAGCTCATTTATTATGGAAATAGGACCTAGAGTCTTATGAGTACCTTGAGGCTTGCAGTCATCAGTGATAGGCTCTCTCGACATCGACAGTTGGGAATACATCAATTTATCCTGATCGATAGATTTTTCAGGTGTTTGAAACTGACTCCTCTATTCACACTTGTAATAATGTACTCAGTGCCTTGATACCTACTTTCATTATCGGTAGGTTGTCTCACGTTTGTTAATGGTATACATCAATGAACGGTAATCAAACGATGTCTCATTGTGTTCAAACTCAACTCCTTTATTCACATGATGTAGAATTGCACCCTTCATGGATTTTGTAGAAGACTTGAAGACATCACTATGTGGCTCCAACTTTCTCGAGATGTTGCTTTCTTTTCATTGTACCAGTACCTATACGACTTCAATGATCATGTGAGATCAGATTGTACTCCATGGTATACATATATCTTCATATTGGTTTTGAGAATGGTTCTACTAGGTCTTGTTCGTGACTATGACAACTATTGGCATATAACCACATTTATATTTTCCTATTCATGGCCACAAACACTTGTTTGGTATATTTTTCACATGGATATGTAGTGAAATTTTTCTAGAAGCAATGTATGAAAAGTCAGTGTAGAATGTAATGAGCAATGAGTTCGTCCAGTTGGTTCCCTACCACTCCACTTCTAGGTTATTTATAATGTATTTCTTCCTTCACAAATACTCCTTTGACCTCACACATTAGGGGCATATGTTACAACAGGATTTTCCGCACCCTATGAAATCTTGCATAGAAGGCCTTATTCCATTTCCCTATGAAGACTTATTTTCCTTGTTGATGAAATCTAGAGACAAAAATTAATATTTTTCCACATATATGCATCTTGTGTTGGGTATGTGTTATATTCTTTGCACGAGTAGTAGTGTATGAGCGCTTGCGCTGGGCGTGCAGGGGTGTTAGAGGGGGGCGGAGCCCCCTGCGCGGGGGTTCGGGGGCAGTGCCCCCGAATTTTTTCTTTTTTGGGCTGACATATTTTCACCGGGCCAACATATTTTCGGGACGACATATTACCGAGACGAGATATTTCCGGGAGCACATGATATTAGGTGGTTTTTCGGCACATGGTTTTTTGCCGATGGTTTTCTATTTCCAGTTAAGGAATTAGGGTTTTTGGACTAATCCAGGTCA
>CBVK0103489773.1:0-17663 GCA_900067695.1 Picea abies | reverse complement strand
TTGTAAACAATGTAACACAATGTATGAATATAATATATGCTGGTTTTCCCGGTTTGGGTTTCCAGGTGAAAAATCTCTAAGTAATGTTTGTATTTGCCATTGTATCTTTTCTGTTCTTTTCTGAATATCAGTTTGTAGTAGATATTGTACAAGGTTAGAATTTACATCTTGGACATTATACAAAATGTATATGCGTAGGTTTCTCCACTACAGCCCACGTACATAAGGATTTGTGCCAGAAAATGAAATTAAATGTTGGGTTTCCATGTCATGAAAGGATATCTTTGATCCTTGGCCTTCCATATACTGGAAATGTTCCGAATCGGCCCTTCAGTTCCATTTTAAAGGCTATAAAGAGGCCAATTCTAAGCTATGGAAAAGGAGAAAGAATTCAACTTTGAGAGAAAAGTTACTCTAGAGGAATTATTTATTTCATATTGAGTCTGCATCCCTTTGTCCTTTAAGTCTGAACACAATGTTTATCCCCAAATATCTTCCCTTATTGATTGAGAACCTCATTGTTTCTCTCTTATGAGCTTGCCTTTGGTGGAGGATTGAAGTGGTGGAGGCCCAGCTAAAAGGAAATTAGTTTCCCGGTTCCGAATTGTGTCGACACAGAAGTCTGTAACATTTTCACTTTTGTTGATCATTTATTAATAGAAATACTATTTTCTTGTCCAATTGATATCTGTAAAATATATGAGTTATTATCCATGGATGTATTTGTTATGTTTATTAATGGATTATGTTGTCTAATGTGATAACCTTTTATATTACCACCATATGCTTGCTTTTCTTTTTTGTTGAGAACTTGTCGTAGGTATATCGATTTGGGTTGAAGTGCTCAATGGTGGACTTCATCGAACATCTAGATGAGGTAGGCCTCTTTCTTATCTCACTTTCATATTGGTTTATATAGCATGTTATTGGGATAGATATGATTTCTACAGTCATTTCCGTCTGTTGTGGTTTACCCTAACCATAACGAATTTTCCTCGTAACACCTATGACTTTTCAAGAATAGGAAGAGGGGTGTACATGCCCTGTTTCTTAGTGGTTGTTTTGGCAATAGAAAATGTGGTGTAGGATATGATATAATTTCCGACATCTTGTCAAAGTTTTGGCCAGTAGAAATGTTTTTGCAACACTTCCACTGTCTTTTCGATGCCAAAGTGTCCTGCCACTCGACTGTAGTGAGCTTCCCAAATCATCTTCACACTCGCTTGATAAAATAAAAATATGGACCAGAGAACACAACAACTCGTCCTGAAGATGGAAATTAGCGACCACTGAGTTTTCTCCCAACATTTGGTAGGTGGTGGAGAAGTCAGGGTCTATCTCAAAGAGGTGGGACCATTCAAAGGTCCCATGGCCGCAAGAGGTCGGTTGAGGCAATCAAAAACTTGGTTGGTACTTCCTATTTTATACTTGATGTTGAGGTGGAACTGTTGTAAGTATATGGACCACTTCTGATGGCGATCATTCTGCAATTTTCCTTGGGTCTGCATGAACTGTAGTGTCTTGTGATTAGTATGGATTACTGTCTCCTTCCCCAGAATGTAATGTCTCCACTGGCAGCAGGATTGCACAATCGAGTACATTTATTTGTTGTAATTAGGGTACTTACAGACAACATATGATAGTGTCTCACTATGATACGCCACAGAGTGGTTGTGTTATGTGAGAACGACACCCACAACATAGTCTGAAGCATTTGTCTCAATCTCAAAGGGATGTTGCAGTTCTGGTAATGAAAGTACTGGGGTTGAGCACAAATGTTGCTTCAATTCATTAATGGCTTGTTGTTGGGACATGCCCCACACAAATATTTCCTTACTGCCACCCATAGTTACTTGGCTAAGGGACCATGAGATAAGAGAGATTCCCAACATGAACCTGCAATAGAAATTGGTGAGGCCCAAGAAGATTCGAATCTCAGTGAGTGTGGTTGGGGCTGGTCATTCATGGATGACCTAGATACTGGTTGGATCCACATGCACACCATGTTGATCAATGATGTGTCCTAAGTAATGGACCTTGTCCATGCTAAAGGATAATTTTTCCAAGTTTGCATATAGTTTTTGCTGCCACAGGGTGTGCAGAACCTACTGAATATGCTGCAAGTGTTCCGCCCAAGTCTTGTTGTAGATGAGTATGTCATCTAGATACACTAGTACAAAAGTACTGGTGAAATTTCGTAGGATATCATCCATCATCCTCATAAAAGTTGTTGGATCATTTGTCAAACCAAAGGGCATGACAAACCATTCAAAAATACCTTCTTTTGAGTTGAAAGTGGTCTTCCATACATTTGTTTGTTCTACTGGGATATGGTGGTAGCCAGACTTCAAATCAATCTTACTAAATTATTTGTCCCCCATGAGGTGATCAAGGAGGTCATCGATTTGGGTAATCAGGTACCGGTTCCAGACTATGATTTTATTCAGGGCCTGATAATCAATGTAGAGTCGCCAGGTCCCATCTTTCTTCTACAACTGTATGACTGGGCTCCCACAAGGTGATGAGCTGGGATGGATGTTCCCCTTATGGAGAAGATCTTGTATCAACTTCTTGATCTCCTCATTTTCTAATAGAGAGTGGCGATAGACTGACCCATTGCCTAGCGGTGCGCCTGGGGTCAGATCGATGGGATGCTTGACCTGGCAATGTAGAGGTACCCCGGTAGGAGAGGAGAATATATTTGAGTATTCTTCTATGACCTTATCCACTTGCTTCTATTGTGTGGAGAGATCAATCATGGAGGCCCTGGATGTGGTTGCAATCTTTAGCTTACTCTAAGAGAGAATAATGAAGAAGACAAATTTCACAGTCTGAGAGATGACCTTCCTGCATTTCTTGGCAGATATCAAGGAAATAAAACTAGGAGGGAATGCCTTGGGTATCTTTTACAATTTCCTGCTCAAAGTAATAATAACACTACGAGGCCTAGACTAATAGTATGATGTTTCCATAAATAAGTTTGGCCCAAAAGAACATTACAAACTTCGAGAGGAGAAACATTACACAATACCTCGTCTTTGAAGGGATTGATGTGATACAACAGTCGACACTGTTGGCTGACACGAAGATCGCTTCCTTAGCCGAGCCATCCAATGGTGTAGGGATGCGGGTGTGGCATTGTTGGTAGGGCCATCCACTTGAAGACCTCTACTGATATGAGTTTCTTCTGGCTACCTCTATCAACTATGAAATGTATCGGGGTGCCTTTTACCCACATATGTGAATGGAAAAGGTGATCTCCTTCTTCTGGATCGTCTGGCTCACCAGGATGGAGATTGGTGGTAGAAATAGTGGCACTGTGTTCTACGTCAATGGTATGTCCTCCCCTTTCTGGTTCTGACTCAGAGCCAGAACCCACATCTGATTCAAAGGCTTTCACTTCGGCCACCAGTGACTTCTTTTAGCGACAATCAGTAGTGATATGCCAATGGCTCTTATGGAAGTCATACCACTTCCCAGTATCCTTCTTTGTCTTTCCGGTGTCATTCTTTTCTTGTGGATTGGACCGATTGTCTTGATATTGTCCATATTTTCTCCGTCCTTTGATCTCTAGGTTGAGGCCGCCCTTTCCTAGTTTTTGCTGCGAGGGGTTCCTAGGCCCAAATTGTCACATCTTTTGTTTGAGCTTCTACTCGATTTTGACGACATATTGATAAGCCACACCTAAGGATGAGATGTCCAAAAGTTTCATTTTGGTCTGTATGTATCTATGCAAAGCACCATGATACTTGAGCACTAGATGTCGCTCTGAATCTCTGATACCCAGCTTGGTACACAGGGTATGGAAGATATTTGTGAAATTTGACACTACTTGGTCTCTTTCTTGCCGCAGTGTGTTCCATTTGGTATACGATTTGTCATAACTTCTGACTGGGTAGTATTGTTTCTTAATATCATCCCTGAAGGATTCCCAGGTGGTCACGACTGTAAATAATGAGGGTTACTCTATTTCCTTTTGCTCACAGAAAGTTTCCCACTAATCTTTGACACGGGGAATGACTTTGAGGAGCACAAAAGTAATTTTTTATCTATTTGAAAAGTTATGGACAAAAAAATACCCTTCTAGTAGATTCAACCACTTGTCTACAACATATGTGTCTATCTAACCTTCAAATATAGGAATATCGAAGTTGATTTGTACGTTGAAGGGGGAAGTGCCTCTGCTCGAGGAAGATGCATCGCTTGTTGGTAGTCATCGAAGGATTTGCACAAAACTATCCATCATCTCATTCCTCTGTTGCATGAGGGATTCCTCAAGAAACATTTTGAAAGGATCTCTTGTTCCGTCATCTTTTTTTTCTCCTTCCATGAGAGGTCGTTTGGGAGTGCAAGACATTTTGTCCTCAAGAGAAACAAGCTCGAGACCCAATTCCTTGTACCCTGACCTCATTGGGGACATGCATTAAGAAGACAAGGATCAGACCACTCTGATACCACTAATCCATATTTTATGAGCAGAACGAAATGAATACACATTATTAAAATATGCTTAACATAGAATAACAGAGATACAATAAAACGAGTTTTCTATTCAATAAGGAAATAAGTTGAAACTATAAAATGTAGTGGAAAACAAGCTTGCTGGAATGGTGGTGGATTATCTATGAGAAGGGATGTGACAACTGTGCTCATTTGCAAGAATATCATTACAATGAGGCTTTGAAGGCCTTTTTACAATAAACAGAATGTCAAAAACCCTAGACATCCAAAAACCTAATCCTAGGAGATGAAGCGCCAAAAGTCATGTGGGCCCTGTTTGGGTAAGTTAGTACATCAAATTCTCGGGGTCATAACTGTAACGTTCCCATCCATCCATGACGGGCCACGCTATGCTAGAGAAATATTTTGTTCTCTTTGTAGAACATACTATAACATACCTAGTATCCAACTAAGTTATGCCACATAAATTTTTTGAACTTCATGCAATTAAAATATATATGCAAGAAATCTTGCAAAAGCATTATATATAAAATGTAAACATGTAAATACATATTTAAATACACAGATTCACACTTAAATAATAGTAAACATATACATGCAACATATATAGGAAATATCCATAAAAATAAACATAGTTATAACCACACATATGATAACCCATAAAAATAAGCATGTAAATAACAATGCAACATGTAAATTTATCACACAATTGGTTCTTATCTTGGTAAGAATGTCACCAATTGCATGCAGACCTTCCACGAACCTCCCAGCCTTAGACCACATTGTTCATCACTCTCAACAATGAGTCACCCCCGAGCTGGGACTAAACTCCACCTGGGTAAAGGGATTCGTAATTAAGCTAAAGGCTCATATACAACATGAAAGACTTTGTCTCAGGTGCCAAATAAAACTAAAAACCTATAGTACCTCATTCCCCACATGCCTATCCAACCCAAGAAGTGTGCCCCTTCTCTACTCAATAGTCCTTCGGCTTCCCCACTTCCTCTCCAGGCTTTAGCAACATGCCAGAAATGAATTCTTAGAGAACTGTAGCTGCAGTTTAGCACCTTCAGGAAATCAATTCCCAACAATTCTCTCACCCAGAGAATTTCTCATGGGCTTGACAACCCACCTCTTCAATATCCCATGGGCCTAACAAACCGCTTCTTCAGTCCAGCTCTCAAGCTAACCAGATACACCAACACAAAAAGGCTATGGATACAAGTTTAGGTACATGCATGAAGATAAGAAGGATAGCTCAATGCATGTGTGCATGCTCATGGATGATTGACTGGATGACTGGATGATGGAAGGAATGATGGAAAAGATGGGAAAATGAACTAAGTCCCAACAATATGTATGCATGTCCCCAACTTGACACTTGTCATGTTGGGAGCTACCGTGGCCTACTTGTCCCCAAATTTAGAACTTAGGATAAAATAATTATCCATACTTTATGATTTAAGAAATATTAATATAATATTCCTTTTTGGCTTAAGCTCCCTAGCTTAGCCCCTTTTCCTTAACTTTTAGGTCCCTCCCTTTCCCTAACTAGTGGACTTTAGTCCCCCATCTCTTTTATCATGGTTGGTCTACGTAGTGATGTATTTTATATTAATGCTGAGACATTTACAAAAGTAGGTGCACTGACCTTTAACATCTAGGCTTTCTGGCCTAATCAAAACATAATCATCCTAGATTATAATAACAACTCACCAACCTATAAAGCACAACAAATACACAAAAAGGCTCCCTGGCCTCAATATCGCGCACACTCAAGTTGTTGTGTGCGGTATAAAGGAATGTGCACACTTCATAATTTTAATAAGCGTTACAAGAGTGCACTATGCCATGAAATGTGTTTACAAAATGATATCAAACAACTCATCAAATTAAGTACATTTTCATTTACATTACAATTGGGTTCAACCTAGGGATATTACAGTAACTTTTACATACCATCTTTGTTTTAGGCACACAATAGCCCATTGGAAAGGTATATTTAAGGACTACACATTTTTCTGCAATATATCAAAGGGAATTTCTGACTACGACGAACTCTAAAAATGTTGTTTACGGCCTCAAAACAACCTCGCAAGTTAGGGACTCGAAAACTAGGAAAAACAAAAACTGCCAAACTCAAAAATTGCCAAAATGAACCAGTTGGAATAGATGGGAGGCCACCGACATCCATCTGGATCAATGAATGTAAGTGGAGTATTTTATATTGAACATGTATTGTAGTACATAGCACAACTAGAATGTGATAACTGATGCAGACCCCCAAACCCACAGGTTGGGATCCGCACAGGATCTTTTCTTTTTGGCCCCTGAGAGCTCGATTGGCTCTTTTATTTCCCTTTCGAAAAATCAAAACCCACAACACACCTTAAGGGAACCCCTCTTTTATTTCTGGATACCGGATTTCACGATTTCGTGAATCCCGTGGTCGAGCACCTTATCTCTTCGACCTCTAAAACCCAAAATACTAATACTTGCCTTTCCTGATGTCAATTTTGGCTTTTCATCTTTCATGAATCTGGGAGTTGTGATGACGTGAAACTCTTCTCTCGACCCCTGGAGTCCCGAACTTCTGACTTCCGATTTACCGAAATGAAAATGTTCCATTCCTCCCTTCCTCTTCACTATTTCTGGATTTCAAACACTAAAAGTGCTTCCACTATGTCCTCGAAGTGGTCGAACCTCTGAACCCCGAAATGCCCAAATTTTATCCTCTAAAATCCTTTCGGACTTTTGCGTACCAAAAGTTTGATATGCTAAGGATCGAATGCTCTGTTGCTTCCGCCTTTCAGTCTCCAAAGTCCCAAAATGCCGAGATGGTATTTCTCCTCCTCTGCTTTCACAACCCTTGATAGAAAGTCTCCTATCCTTCCACGTGTCGCCTTCTTCTTGTTTGAGTTTCTGGGTATCGGGAGTTTGGAACTCTTGAACCACCTTGTGTCCTCGTAATCCCCGATTTTTTGAATTTCCATGTTTCAAAACACTTATACTCTTCCTCGCTCTTTCCACACAACGAATACTTCTCTTCACGTTTCGGGGGTTTGATCAACCAAGGATTTGGCTTAAACTTCGGAATTTCGAACCCCGAAATGTCAAAATGATCTGACATCCCAATAAGTCAATATCATCACCCCTTATCCTCCTTGCAGCTCCTATGGATCCTATGATTCTCTCTATTTCGGGAATCCCCTTAGAGAATTCTGACCTTTCAATCTCTCCCTAAAGAACCTTCTGGCTCAATCAAACCTGCGATCCTTTTCCTGAATCTGGCCTCTGCACGGTGACCAAAACTCCCGTTCTGCTCTTCAACACTTTGAAAGTGATGACCCTCCTGAGCTTCCTTTCACAAACTCAAGTCTCCTAAAATACTTCTACACGCACTCCTTGTGGCACTTCTTCAAATATTCCTAAATATTTGAATCTCTTGATTCTGTGCAACTCTGCAACAACAGTCCTTCAATCTCTCAACCTTAGTCTATGTGTTCTAAGGTCTTGACTAGCCTGCGCACACCTTGCACGGCTTTTGTGCTTGTCTTGCACTTCAGTTGAAATGAGAACAATGGTATCCCTCCCGAGCTTCCAGAGATAAACTTTGAATTCTATCAACGCACTCCTTGTGGATGCTTCACTGCACTCCTTGCAGGAACTCTTACTCAAGAAGAGAAACAATTGAAACTCATTCCCTTACTAGGGATGATTTTAAGGATGGAAATCAATTTTAAAATGTAGAAACCTTGGTGAATCTTACTAATCCTTCATATGTCAACTATAAATGTTTGGCGATATTTTTGTAAAAATATTCAAATTTATAAGTATTTTATATAGTTTTTATAAAATTTTGGCTATTTTTAAGGTAAAATAATTTTATCGTATAAAATTTGGGCGAATCATTTTTAAAATAGCGAATCTTATTTTTGGAAAAACCATGGAAAATTAGCCCATGAGCGAAATTTAGCCCCTAAAATCATCCCTGTCCCTTACTTTCTCTAACTTCAATTACTTAATATGAAATCATACATACATAGCATAAAAGCAAATGCACAACAGAAAGAGTAAAACAACCATAAGAATAACAGTTAGCATGTATACATAGAAAACATTAGAACCCCATGAGTCTGAATCAAGGCTTCATGTATTAATTTCAGAACTTCTGTACATGGATTCTTCTCTGCTACCCTCTGTTTCTCCTCTATGCTCATGTGCTTAATCATACAATCTCTCTCAATTGATTCAATAATACAAAGACGAGGGTGTCTATAGTCATTTTCCCTCCAGCTCCTAAAATTGTCTAATCTAGAATTCAAATCTACCTACGTTCATTAACTATGCATAAGTTCCTCTACACTTTACAGATGAGAGAGAATCACTCAAGATCTGTTTACAGTATGGAAGTATTCCTTAATAACTATTTCATTAGTTTATGTGCATCTAAACTTTCAAAAACATTTCAAATATTTTCAACATGTGCCAAATATGTGATGGCGCTCATCCCTGTTGTCTTTCACCTCCATGCTTGCTTGCTGCTGACAATGCTCCTGCATCATACTCCCTCTCTTGAAAATTTTCATGGACTCCTATTCATGAGCTATTGTACGGTCTTTCCATGCTTCTGAATTTGTGTTGTATTCTCCTAGCTGGCATCTTCAACTGGATGTCCCTTCCATTTGACCAAGTATTCAAAATACTCTTTTCTCTTGGTCTTCTTGCTGAGTCTCTTGTCAAGTATACTTTCCATCTGTGGCTTTTCAGCTATAGGCATTTGTTTAGTCTACTGAACCTCTATCTGTCCACTATCTTCTTCATCTTTGTAAGGTTACAAATCTGATATGTTAAATATCGGTGAAATTCTGACCCCATCGGGTAATTCAGTCTCATATGCATTTGCCCCAAATTTCCTTATGATCTTACATGGTTCAATCTTTTTCATTTTTAGTTTGTTATATGTTCCCCTTGGGAAACTTTCCTTTCTTAGGTGTGCAAGAATCAGATCACCAACTTCAAATTGAAGTTCTCTCCTGTGTTTATCTTCTCTGCACTTGTACTCTTGGCTCAAGTTCTGCAATTGCTCCTTCACTTGGCTATGAAGTTCTTTCATTGCCTCTACAAAATCTTCTGCACTATCACTTCTAGTTTCATTCTGTTCTGAATCTTTCAATTCAAAAACTACCCTTGGTTGTATTCCATAAACAATCTAAAATGGACTCTGCTCTATGCTTCAGTTGTGTGAATCATTGTAAGCAAATTCCGTCTGTGGCAGAATGTGATCCCATTGACTATGATGTTCAGTCACTAGGCTTCTCAGTAAATCTCCCAAGCTTTTGTTCACAACTTCTGTCTGTCCATCCATCTGAGGATGATAAGATGAGATAAAAGACAAACTTGTCCCCAGCTTCTTCCATAAAGTCCTCTAGAAATGTTCGATGAACTTGGTGTCTCGATCTGAAACTATACTTCTTGCTAAGCCGTGAAGTCTGACAACTTCTTTGAAAAACAGGTTCACAATGTGAGTTGCATCGCTGGTTTTCTGACATGGTATAAAATGTGCCTTCTTAGAAAATCTTTCTACCACCACAAAGATTGAATCGAATCCTCTCTGTGTCCTTGGCAACCCCAATATAAAATCCATGCTCACTGCATCCTATGGCCTCTCTAGTATGGGCAATGGATGATATAACCTTGTGTTCTATTTTCTTCCTTTTGTGTGCTGAAAAATTCTGCATCTGTCCACAAATATTTTGACATCTGTCCTCATCCCTAGCCAAAAATATGAGCCATTTAATTTTGAGAACATTGTATCCTGACCAAAATGTCCGGCCAATCCTCCACTGTTCTTTTCTTTTAGCAGATTCTCCCTCATGGATCATTTTGGAATACATAATTGATTTCCCCTGACTAATAATTCATCCTGGATCATATATTCGTTCCATTGACTTCTGTCCCTGAGAATTGGATTCTCAAATGCCTCATATGCCTCCTTGAAATCTGGATCATCCTTATACATGTCCTTGAGGTTATCAAAACCCAATGTTTTGAATCTAAACTCCTGCATCAACAAACATTTCCTCCTCAAAGCATCAACAACTTTGTTAGCAGTTCCAGAAATATGTTTAATTACAAAAGTAAAATTCTGCATGTATTCAACCCATTTTTCATGCTTCTGGTTCAATTTATCCTGCTGAGTTACAAATTGTAAGGCATGATTATCACTATATAAAATGAACTCTTTAGGAACAAAATATTGCCTCCACTTCTTCAGTGCTTGTATGACCGCATAAAACTCTTTGTCATATGTGGAGTACTTAACCTTTGCCTCATTCAGTTTCTCACTGAAGCATGTGACTGGCCTATGTTCTTGGCTCAAGACTGCTCCAATTGCAAATCCACTAGCGTCACATTTGACCTGAAATGTCTTGTTGAAATATGGTAACACCAAAATTCGTTGTTTGGTAATCTTCCTTTTCAACAAATTGAAAATTTTCTCTACTTTTTCTATCCAGTGAAAAGATTTATGCCTTTTCTTCACCGTGTCCATCATCGGTGCACTAATTCCACTGAAATTTCTAATAAATTTTCTGTAGAAACTAGCCAATCCATGAAAGCTTCTAACTTCAAATATACTTTTTGGTGATGGCCAATTCCTAATCGCCTCCACTTTATCTAGATCCATTTTTATCTTTTTTGCAAAGATAATAAATCCCAGGTAAATGAGCTCTATCCTCATGAATGATGATTTCTTCATATTTATCAACAACTTCTCTTGCTGTAATCTTTTCATCACTGTAGCCAAATGCTTCAAGTTCTCTATTTTTGTTCTACTGAAAATCAGTATATCGTCAAGATATACAATGACAAACTTTCTTATGAACTCCTTCAAGACTTTGTTCATCAACCTCATGAAAGTACTAGGTGCATTTGTTAAGCCAAATGGCATAACAAGCCATTCATACAACCCTTCATTTGTCTTGAATGTTGTCTTCCATTCATCACCTTCTTTCATTCAGATTTGATGATATCCACTTTTCAAATCAATCTTTGAAAAAAAATTTGCTCCACTCAAGAAATCCATCAAATCATCCATCCTTGGCAATGGAAATCTATATCTGATGGTAATATTGTTAATTTCCCTTGAGTCTGTACACATCCTCCAGCCTCCATCTTTCTTTGGACTGAACACTATTGGAACAACGCATGGACTCAAGCTTTCTCTAACCAATTCTTTGTCCATTAAATCCTGGACCTGTCTCGTAACCTCTTCATTCTCCTGCGGCGTCAATCTGTACGCTGATTTGTTTGGTAAACTAGCTCTAGGTATAAGATCAATGTGATGACTTATACTCCTAATAGGTGGAAACGAACGAGGTAGTTCATCCACTACTATATCAACAAATTCTTCCAGTAGCTGTTGTATTTTCTCTGGTAAATCATTCACTCTTGTGCTAGTTAAAACAATTCTAGGCTTCCTAACCACAATGAATTGTGTATCTTCTTTAACCTTCTTAAGAAGTTCCTTCCCACTCATGAGAAGTACAGTGTTGCTTACCTCTGTTGTCACTTCTTTATCCTTAATTGGCAACAACATGTGAGTTCTTCCATTCTTCTCTAGGGTGTATGTGTTCTTTCTCCCATCATGAATCAAATTCTTGTCATATTGCCATGGTCTACCCAGCAATAGATGACAAACATCCATGAGAATGACATCACATAGTATTTCATCCTTATATCCTCCTATTTTAATCTCAACTAAACATTATTTAGTGACATTTACCTGATGCCCTTTTTGTAGCCATGAAACTTTGTATGGGCTTGGATGTTCAATAGTCTCCAGCTCCAGCTTTTCCACCATTTCTGTAGAAACAAGATTGTCTATGCTACCACTGTCCATGATGACCTTGCATACCCTGTCTTTGGTCTCGCAAGAAGTCCAAAAAAGTCTGTTCCTTTGGAATGGATTTTCTACCTCCTTCTCTGGCGTTAAGAGAACTTTCCTCATCATCAGTGATCTTCCACCTTCAGCATCTTCTGCCTCAACATTCTGTCCATGTGCTTCGACAATGTGAGTTTCACCTCCTTCTTTCTTCTTATCTGGACATTCATAAGAGTTATGCCCATTCTTCCTACAGGTAAAGCATTTTATTTCACCACATCTGCCTCTTCCTCTTCCTCTGGTTCGAGGAAAAGTATTTATGTCTGCATACTGTCCCCTCTGTGAGCTTCCACCTCTCTCAATTTGAGTTTGATGTTTCTTCCATTCTTCCTTAGGTTTCTGATTTTTGTCTTGGGCAATTGTTTTTCCTCTGGCTTGACTTCTGCCTCAGCCTCTCTGACCTTGTTTTTGGCTCAACTTCTCTTCAGCCTTTAGAGCCATATGATAAGCGTCTTCTATCATTCGGATGGTTATCATGCTCATCTCATCTTGGATGTCATATCTCATACCATTCATATATATGGCAACCTTTTCATCATCACTCTTGTGATGACCTACCCTGATGTTTAGTTTGTAGAACTTCAGTGTACTCTTTCACTAACATCATCTTCTATCTCAAATTCTTCATCCTCCGAAACAAAGTGATTTGATAATCCTTGGGTATGAATTTTTCCTTCATCTTCGCAACCATTCTATCCCAACTCTTGATTTTCTGCTTGCCTTTGCAGTGTCTGTCAGCCTGCAGTTCATACCACCATAATGTTGCATGCCCTTTAATTCTTGTGATAGCATGTTTGATCTTCTTGTCTTCCTCAACATCCTCATAGTCAAAGTATTTATCTAGAGATCTAATCCAATATAGAAGCTCTTCAACATCTAGGTTTCCTTCATATACTGGAATGTCCATTTTTTCTCTAGCACCTATCCTTGCAACAACCCTGAATAGGCATTCTTCTACTGCATCTTTGGTTGCAACTTCTTCATTTCCAGTTTCATTTTCACTTTCAGATTCGCTGATATCCCCAACATCAACTGTGCGCCTCTGTACTGTCTCCATGGCATCAAGCCTGGCACGTAGTTCACGCATCTCTCTTTCCCTTGCCGGATCAGGTAATTGTCTATCTCTTCTTCTTGGAATTTCTCTATCCTCTAGTGGGTCAGGTATTTTCCTATCTCTTCTTCTCGGTAGCATTGCTGTAAATTTTCTCTTTTCCCTGCTACAGAAAGCAAAGAAATTTTTCTATGCTCTAATACCACAACTGACGTAGACCCCTAGACCCATAGGTTGGGATCTGCATAGGATCTTTTCTTTTAGGCCCCTGAGAGCTCGATTGGCTCTTTTATTTCCCTTTCGGAAAATAAAAACACACAACAAACCTTGGGGGAACCCCTCTTTTATTCTAGGATACTGTATTTTGTGATTTCTTGAATCCCGTGGTCGAGTGCCATATCTCTTCGACCTCTAAAACCCAAAATACTAATACTTTCCTTTCCTGATGTCAATTTCAACATTTCGTTTTTCGTGAATTCGAGAGTTGTGATG
Organism: Picea abies; assembly: GCA_900067695.1. Taxonomy (NCBI): domain Eukaryota; kingdom Viridiplantae; phylum Streptophyta; class Pinopsida; order Pinales; family Pinaceae; genus Picea; species Picea abies. Next base: position 3,714 of record CBVK0103489773.1, on the reverse strand, counting down.
ACGTGCAACTCTGCTCTCAACCCCTGGAGTCCCGAACTTCTGAATTCCAATTTACCGAAATGAAAATGCTCCGATCCTCCCTTCCTCTTCATAGTTTTGAGATTTCAAACACGAAAAGCGCTTCCACTATGTCCTCAGGGTTCTCGAACCTCTAAACCCCGAAATGTCAAAATTTCATCCTCTGAAATCTTTTCGGACTTTTGCGTACTAGAAGTTTGATATGCTAAGGATCGAATGCTCTGTCGCTTCCACCTTCCAGTCTCTAAAGTCCTGAAATGACGATATGGTATTTCTCCTTCTCTGCTTTCATGACCCTCGATAGAAAGTCTCATGTCCTTCCACGTGTCACCTTCTTCTTGTTCAATTTTTCGGGTATCAGGAGTTTGGAACTCTCGAACCATCTTATGTCCTCATAATTCCCGATTTTCTGAATTTCAATGTTTTGAAACACTTATACTCTTCCCCACTCTTTCCACACACAAATACTTCGCTTCGCATTTCGGGGGTTTGATCAGCCAAGGATTTGGCTTACACTTCGGACTTTCAAACCCCAAAATGCCGAAATGATCTGACATCCCAATAAGTCAAGATCAACACCCCTTATCCGCCTTGTAGCTCCTGTACATCATATGGTTCTCTCTATTTCGGGAATCCCCCTCAGAGAATTTTGACCTTTCAATCTCTCCCCAAAGAACCTTCTGGCTCAATCAGACTTGTGATCCTTTTCCTGAATTTGGCCTCTGCACGGTGACCAAAACTCCTCTTCTTCTCTTCAACACTTTGAAAGTGCTGACCCTCCTGAGATTCCTTTCACAAACTCAAGTCTCCTAAAAGACTTCTGCATGCACTCCTTGCAGCACTTCTTCAAATATTCCTAAATATTTGAATCTCTTGACTCTGTGCAACTCTACAACAACAATCCTTCAATCTCTCAACCTTAGTCTATGTGTTCTAAGGTCTCAACTATCCCGCGCACACCTTGCACAACTTTTGTTCTTATCTTGCACTTCAGTTGAAATGAGAACAATGGTATCCCTCCTGAGCTTCCAAAGATAAACTCTGAATTCTATCAACGCACTCCTTGCAGGAAATCTTACTCAATAAGAGAAACAATTGAAACTCATTCCCTTACTCTCTCTGATTTCAATTACTTAATATGAAATCATACATACATAGCATAAAAGAAAATGCACAACAGAAAGAGTAAAACAATCATAAGCATAGCACTTAGCATGTATACACAAAAAACATTAGAACCCCATGAGTCTGAATCAAGGCTTCATGTATTAATTTCAGAACTTCTGTACATGGATTCTTCTCTTCTACCCTCTATTTCTCCTCTATGCTCATGTTCTTAATCATACAATCTCTCTCGATTGATTCAATAATACAAAGATGAGGGTGTCTATAGTCATTTTCCCTCCAGCTCCTAAAACTGTCTAATCTAGAATTTAAATCTACCTACTTTCATTAACTATGCATAAATGCCTCTACACTTTACAGATGAGAGCGAATCACTCAAGATCTGTTTACAATATGGAAGTATGCCTTCTTAACTATTTCATTAGTGTCTTCCCATCCAAACTTTCAAAAACATTTCAAACATTTTCAACATGTTCCAAAAATGTGATGGCGCTCATCCCTACTGTCTTCCACATCCATGATTGCTTGCTGCTGACAATGCTCCTGCATCAATAACTATAATAAAGAAAAAAAGATTTTGTGGATGTAGCCCAGGAGGGGGTGAACCATGGTAACTTTGTGTCTAATTATGTTGTTGAATGGTTATTGATGCTTGTACTATGTTAATTCATGTATGTATTGTGTTAATTCCTTCCTTTACTATGGATGAATGCTTATTTGTGTTGATATTGTTGATAGATTCATGTGCAATAGCTTAATTGTATGTTTAAACCACTAAATGACAAGAATCTAGACTGATATGCATTTAGAATTAAGTAACCATGTCAGGTTAACTAGGATCTAGTGCATGAAAGGATATTGATGCAGGAGCATCCGCACCTCGTTGTGCGAGCCTGCACGGGAGACTTCGAAGGGAGACGTCAGGGTCACGGTCGTGACTATTTTGAGGAGCGCCGCCGATTGAGTAAGAGAATCCATATTTAGGCGTACTAATGTATCAATTGGGACCTGGAGCAGATAAGCTCTCGTCCTTGTACAGCAGGAACACTTATTAGATTTAATGCAGAAAGATTAGATTGGATGCAGGTAGATAGGACCATTAAGTGTAGATTAGACAATGTAGCTTTTGTGAGGGAAAACCGAATATAGGCACCCTCCTTTTGTATTATGGAATAATCAGAAATCTGAAGATCTGAAATCAGAAAACAGAGAGAGCCTAGAGAAGGAGAAGGAAGAACCAGCAGAGAACTTGTGAAGAATCCCCATGTACAGGTAGTGAATTAATAAAAAGATTGATTCAGGTCATGGCTGCGATTATTCTCTGTGTCTTGTTAATCTTATGCTGTTGCATGTTAGCTTCCTTTTATGCTTTCCTTCTATATGTTGCATATGTGATTTCATATCAAGTTAGAAACCTTAGAAATGATAAATGAGTTTCAATTGTTTCTCCGTTCGAGCCTGGAGATTCCTGCATCGAGTGCAGTCGAATTCTTCCGCATAGAGTGCGTCGAAGAGGTCTCACGGTTAGACTTTTTCTTCCTCAGACCAGAGTCAGTGTGAAGAATCCCATCCATGGGAGTGATTATCCCTTGGGTGTTGGTGGGAGTTTGTTTCTGCATCTTGGCCCTTAGCTATGTCTTTCTTTCATATGCTGTTTATCTGATTATGTGGAAAGGTAAGGAACTAGGTGCATGAAAAATAAGCTTCAAGTGCTCCTCATGCTGGTCAGGGAGTTCTGCGGGGTGCAGTCGGTTTGAGTCCGGGATGGTGCAGTCGCCGGGTTGCTTGAAGGGAGTGTGATCAGTTACAGTGATCATAGCAGGAAGGAATATTACAGAGGAAGAGGAACTCGGAGAAATCCTCAGAGCGCGAGCGTAACCAAGTGGAGTGCTTTGGAAAGGCTAGCCTCTTGAGTAAGGGAACCGCGCGGACCGGAGTGTAAGTCCCGATACTTTCTTCCTTTACTTAGACTCGTGGTTATTGGCGGAACTCGCGACATCGGGTATCGCGACCTCGGGACATCGAGTCTCAGGAGGCAGGAAGACTAGCGGCCGGGGCGCGAAGCCGCGACAGGGCGATCTCCCGATTTGATCGAAAACCGTCGATCCGAGTGTGGACAGGTGGCATAGATCTAGAGCATCGGGATCCCGGCACTCGGGGTTTCAAATGGCAAGAACTTGAGAGTTGCAAACTCATGATCCGCGAACCCCCGAAGGCGACGTGGCAGGTGGGACCCGGAGGCATAGCGGAACCCACGTGACAGTGGATCGGAATTTGGGGTTCGGCGAATTGGAGAGCAGGAGATTTGGGACATCGCAGTTGCCGATTTTTCCGACAGGGAGATCCCCGAATAGGAGCGGTTGACCCGTTGACCATCGGGGTCGGGTTTTTCCTCTTTTTGCTGGCGTGTAAACTACGTTCGCATGATCCGCGAACTCCCGAAGCCCGAACTCCTGATATTGAGGTGAAGAACCCGCGGAAGGAGTCTACTGTGGTAGTGGACTCCCGAGGGGAGAAGAAGAGTATTTTGACTCTTTGGGCCCTTGGTAGAAGAAGGTCCTGGTGGCGACT
>CBVK0103489749.1:0-16723 GCA_900067695.1 Picea abies | reverse complement strand
CATTTCGTGTTTAAGAAACATATTGTTAAACAATTGTCAAATTGACATATCAAATCGTGATAAAAAAAAATTGAAAAATAGTCATTAGAAATCTAACACAATTATTCACAAGTTTTGTTTTTACTGTAAATTGAAATTCTAAATAAAAAAAATACTTTTATATGTCGGAAGTTGAATAACTTGTGAAAATACAATTTTTTTTGTCATAAAACAAGCAAAAGTGTAACCCACCTTCATGATTTCACCCTTAGTGGATTAGTGTTATTGGGATTATAATATGAGGATTAGGTGTAAGGCTTTATATGGTTATGTTTTAGGGGTTATAATGAATATGTGTTAAGGTTAAGGAGTTATATTGGTGAGGGGTTAGAGGTTATAATTTACTGGTGTTAGGAATTAAGAGTTACAGTTTATATGACTTATTTTTAGGATAAATTAAGGTGATAACCATGAAACTTAAGGTTATATATGTAATTAGGTTATAGGGTCTTTAGAGGTTATAATGCTCAATGGTTAAGGTTTATATTAATTCTAGGTTATAAAGGTTAAGTGTTAGGGGTGATGGGTATAATAAAGTTAAGGGGTTAGAATTAAGAGTTACAATTTATATGAGTTCTTGAGTTATTGATTAATTTCTTGATTAAGTTACCAGGCTCTTTCAATCACAAGATAGAAAGACTCTTGGAGTGATAACAGAACCAATTTTTGGCTAAGTTTTAGATCACAACAGATCACGACAGGCTCCTATTCTTCTTTCTTGACAACGAATCTCCTAGGATCTGGTACAACAAATATTCTGTGATCTGACTAGAATGTGACCACCAAAGAAGAAAATGAATGATTCTTGACAACAATTATCTGGGTCTATTGGTGGTAAGAGCAGCGATATGCACCCTTCCTTAAGCTCTGGCAGTTAGAATATGTGACAATTTGTAAGAAATTCCTTACGAATGGTGCCAGTGATTCAATAATCAAATCCATAGAGGCAACTTGCTCTCTCATGCAATTCTGGCGAACATCAAATTCTCCAGCAGCTTAAGAGTAACAATGATCCTTCAATGCAGTGTGCCCCCTTCAAAACTCTTCAACAGCTTGAAGATGCGACCTCCTCCACGCATAATGAATCTGATGTTGATGAATGGCTTATCCACACAACAAATTGATGAATGGCTCATAGTGAGATAGATGGATGGCTCCTCCACGCAACAACTCAACAATCGCTAACTTGCTCTGATTATTATAAGAGTGGTTGGTCACTTTTCACACAAACCTATTACTAATAAGTGGTAACAACAGAAATTTGGGTGTTAACCCATAATGTTTTCAATCTGCCTTCTAGATCGCACTAACCATTGTCATTGACCACCACATACAAAAGGATGTCAATATCAACAATATAAATGAAATCCATATTCAAATTTATCTCTAATAACAATATAAACACCAAATTGTTGTATGAGACCCCCTTGTTTGTGGAACAAGGGATCCCCTCCGCCCAGTGATTTGACTCATAAAGTCTATGTCGGAGGTATACATACCCTACCCCCCTCTAGATTTTAACTTGTGACCTCTTAGGAGAAAACACATGTTCTTAACCATTAGACCCATTATAATATATATATATATATATATATATTATAAATATTTAATTAAGAAATAAATAAAAGCAAAATACTTTTAACAAAAATGAATCCCCCCAATATGTCTATGCATATCCCCAATCCATACCCCGGTCGCATCCTGTACTGTGCACTGATCCATACCCCGCACGAATAGAGTGTGCACGTGACCTCTGTGAGGCGAAAGGGTAGTCTGCGAGGAGAGAAGGAGCATGTGAGGGAAAACAAGGGCACATGAGGGTGAGTCTGCGAGGAGAAAGGGGAGTACACGAGGGCACACATGAGGGCAGCAAAAATGGTCAGTACCCTAAGTGTTATCTAGCAATTTTAAAATAGCAATGTCTCATGTGAGATCCAATGTCAAGTTCATCATTTCTTGCATTTCATCTTATTCATCCAACGTCAAGTTCAATCTACATAGCTTCTTTTTCTTCCTTCTTGTCTTCCAATGCTTGAATGTAGATACAATTCCCCACCATGATCTCAATCTCCTTCACCGAACCTTCCTTGACATCCAACTCAACTAAAATTTTGGCTACAATGCACATATGGGATGTTTTGAACTGCTCAACCATGTTGCCTATGGTATTGAAGGATTTGAAAAACCATAGTTCCAATGCCAATATGGGAATTTTAACCCAGATGTAGTGTTTGGTAACCGTTTCCATTCTTGGATCAAGTTTTGACATCCAATTTTTCAATATCATTGAGGTTGTACCACAACACCATTTCGACAATAAAACTAGAATGGTGTCCACTTTGAATTGACAATTGAAAACTAACCAACCTTTTACTAATGTGTGGAAACCATGTGAGTATCCTAACATTTAGGTCCAAGATCTCTCTATCCGACTGAATAGGTTTTTCTTCAATATGAACCTTCCATAAGAACGACTTGTCAGGGTTCTACTTATCATTCCCACAACCTACTCCATTGTGACATCCACCCCAAGGACCAATTGAGGCTTTCCTTTTAGAAACGTAATGCACGTCCTTCCCTTCCTTCCAGCTTTCAACTTCTAAGTGCTTACCTTTGTTTCCTCCTTCACTAGTTATCGATTCTCACCCTCTCCTAGACTCTAGACAACTTTAGGGGATTTATGGGCTTGATTTATTATCTTCCTTTGAACCATCAAATTCCCCCAATTCCTTTGTGTGAGTTTATTGTAACTCCTCTATTGAGACTTGAACAAAGTGCTCTACACTGAAAGGGGCAAAATTTTCACTACCCATCTCAAGACCTTACCCCTAGGTTTTTCATTTGAATAATTAGCTAACATTTTAAAGAGTTGTTAGTGATTACTTGCCTTTCCTTGTTGACACTGCCATTTCCTAGGCTTGTCTTTATGCCAGAGTTGTTGTGTTGAGATATAGCCTACAAATCACTCAAGTTTGCGAAAGATTGAAAGAGGTATGCTTAAATTTAGTTGAAGGAGGCTCCCCCATCACCATTTTGGAGTTTTCTTAGTGTCTTCACCTTCACTACCAGCCTTAAATGATCCATTAACAAAAATAGTAGGTAATTTTATAGTATCTATAGATTAGTCATGCTTCTCTTCCTATATCTCTCAAGCAATGATGAAAATTAAAAGCATAGACCAATGAAATAACCCTAGATTCTCTTCTAGCAAATGAGGATAGTGAGACATAAAGTTTGCTTACCACAATCAACCTTTAATCTTTTATGCAAGTAAGATTTATTGATTGATGGCATCCCATGTCTCAGTATTTCAGATTTACCATTACTACCAAAAATTGCAGCCAACAAACCATGAAACTTACTAATTTTCAAATTCAATATGGCCAAAGGATAGATTTTCTGCAGTTCCACACAAAAGCACTATCCATGACTCACATCTGAATTAGTCTCTGCCAAACCTTGCACCAGGTAAATAATAATTTACTAAATATACTCCCAAAATTATATAATCAGGAAATTATGCTCCCAAAATTTTCCTCATCAAAGGTTAGAAAAGATTAATCAAATGATTGCATGCAAATATAGTAAGGGTGAATTAAATGGGATCGATGATGATTTATTTGATCATTCTTTGCCATGTTGGCAGAGGACCTCTCACTTCAAAAGTTCAACCATTGATCTTGTGGCATGAAACATTAATCATGTTACCAACATGAAAGGAAACAACAAACTTCTAAGCCTCTCTCAATTGAGATTACCAGAGCCAAATTGTTGGAAAAGTACAAATGAAGTAGAAGGTTCAAAAGTACCCACACTCTACTTATTGTTAACTACCAAAAAAAAAATTCTCACATCCTTCTGACTGATTGGTTCTGATAGGTTCACAATGATTTGTATTTTTATAGGAACCACTATTATTCCTAGTGATGAAATATGATGACCCAATACTATTCCTTCAGTTAACATCATGAAACATTTTTCATTGCTCAGAGACAAATTTGTTTCTATGCATCTTTTTAGGACTTTTTCCAATTTTTTCAAGGAATCATCAAAAGTATTTCCATACAAAGAAAAATCATCCATGTATACCTCTACACATTTATGTATTAAATCAGCAAAAATACATGTATTAAATCAAAAAATCTAAAATTGTCCATAATTTTCCGCTAAAACATGGTATTTTCTTCTGAAGTGGCCATGTTTGACCAGCGTTGATCAGACACCTAGAAAGCTCATATCTCGAACATGATAGATATTCATACATCCTTGTACATCAAGGATCATGACACATGTATTTGATTTCTCCCAGCTGTCCTGCAAGTACACGAACCTTGGAGCAATTATGGGATTTAGTCAAATCCTGTAATTTCTGATAAATTTTTAATTTTAGTGTTGAAAATTCAAAAATTCAATTCTTAAACTAAGGAATGATAAATGTACCTTGCATAGGTTGTTTTATGGAAAATATGGAATAATATGAAGGTAAAATGGATGGTTTTGGAGACAAAAGTATGATTTATGAAGTGAAAATAAGCATAAAATGGTACCCAACAATATATATGGGTTAGTAGTTATAATGTTTTAGGCTTACGGATTATAAGTATTAGGGGTTATAGTACTTTGGGGTTAAGGTTCAAGGTTGAGAGGAGTTTTTGGGTTTATCATAAACATGAATTAGAGGTTATGGGACATGGATTATAGGTTTTAGGTGTTAGGATTTATTGGAGTTAAGTGTTAGAATAAGGTTTAAGATAATATGGATGATATGGGTTGTTAGGTGATGGAAGTTAGGGGTTTTAGTTGACTAAGGGTTTGGGTTATAATTGTTAGGAGTTCTACATTAGACAAGTTATCATTTATAAGGGTACTCATTGGCTATAGAGTTTAAGGAACCATTTTATATTGGCAAGGGGTTATATTATAGTTTATAAGTAATATTAGGGTTAGAAGTAATATTAATGGTTGTATAACTTAGGTGTTAAGAATGTTTTTTTAGGTATTATAAGAAATATATTTTTCATGAGTTATAATGTTTTAAGTGTTAAATATTATAAAGTATAAGAATTGAGGGTGTGAATTTATGGGGGTGAAGATTATATGAGTTATAGGGTTTAGTGGTTATAGTTGTCAAAGGTTATATGGATTAGAGGTTATATAGATTATATGGGTTAGAGGATCTAGATGTTAACATGTAGGGGTTAAAATAATTAAGGGTTGGGATTTATTGGATTAGGGGTTATATGGATTAGAAGTTACAAGGATTATATGGGTTATATGGGTTAGATGCTATAGATGTTAACAGGTAGGGGTTAAAAGAATTAAGATAATTAAGGGTTAATATTTATTGAGGATTATATGGCTTATATGGGTTAGATGCTATAGATGTTAACATGTAGGGGTTAAAAGAATTAAGAGAATTAAGGTTTAGGATTTATAGATGTTAATAGGGTATTCTTAAAGTTAGTTGAAGGAGGCTCCCCCATCACCATTTTGGAGTTTTCTTAGTGTCTTCACCTTCACTAGCAGCCTTAAATGCTCCATTAACAAAAATAGTAGGTAATGTTATAGGATCTATAGAGTAGTTATGATTCTCTTCCTCTATCTCTCAAGCAATGATGAAAATTAAAAGCATAGACCAATGAAATAACCCCAGTTTCTCTTCTAGAAAATGAGGATAGTGAGACATAAAGTTTTCTTACCACAATCAACCTTTAAGATTTTATACAAGTAAGATTTATTGATTGATGGCATCCCATGTCTCATTATTTCGGATTTACCATTACTACCAAAAATTACAATCAACAAACCATGAAACTTACTAATTTTCAAATTCAATATGGCCAAAGGACAGATTTTCTACAGTTCACCACAAAAACCCTATCCATGATTCACATTTGAATCAGTCTCTCCCAAAACTTGCACCAGGTAAATAATAATTTACTAAATATACTCCCAAAATTATATAATCAGGAAATTATGCTCCCGAAATTGTCCTCATCAAAGGTTAGAAAAGATTAATCAAATGATTGCATGTAAATATAGTAAGGGTGAATTAAATAGGATCGATGATGATTTATTTGATCATTCTTTGCCATGTTGGCAGAGGACCTCTCATTTCAAAATTTCAACCATTGATGTTGTGTTGGCAGCCAATAATAAAAAAAAAAATTATTGCCCTAAAAAAGATTCCTACACCTAATTGTCTTCTAAATCGACAAGTCATCGTCGCATTTTGCAACTAGACATTGGTTTCATTTCTTACGACAATTGCAATTTGATTTCGATTCATTTTTCACAACTGAAAGTGTGAAAACTTCTCCATTGTTGTTTGGACTGTCGTAGTCTTTATTGATTTTCTGAGAGACACTTTACCATTGGCTTATTGTATGACTACGAATGACTTTCAAATTATATCCATTCACTTTGAGTGTGCAACTTGATTTTTTTGGTAAATTATTGAAAATGTTAAGTTATGAGTTATGTTTGATTTCATAAGGGTCATGGTTGATTTTTTTTATATATATGATATGATTCTTATTGTTTTGAAGCTCTTAACTTATCGATTTCATAAGGTCATTGGTTGCAATGTTTTTACACTTTGATTATGCTAAAAAATGCATGGGTCATATATCAACCTGGTTTCATATTGGAGTGGCAATGTTTTACACTTGTCGTGTTGGTAAAACCTTTGGATGTCATGTTGGATTGAACTATACACTTGGCGTATGAATTTAACATATGATATTTGTTTTATGTTTGATCGATGGCACGTTGATGTGGTTGTACACAGATGTGGGTTGGTCGATTAATATGTTTCAAACGTTATGATGACTGATGGGAAAGCGTTATACCCAGCCATTAATGCACTGCATGGCGGTGGTAATCCCACCACCTTCGCACGCATTACATTGATTCATCCTTTTTCGAGCATTTGCAGCTATTAAGCCCTATCATTTTTTACTCCTGCATGTTGTATGGTTTAATCCAAACCCTATCATGAACAGAATCCATGGGTCCTGTCGTAAGGGCCGAGCCCAATGGGTGTCAAGTGTTGTTGATGTTTGATGGCACTTATAGCGACCTGGAAAAGTTTGGGTGGCTCCCGTTTATAAAGAAGTTCAATGGTTACAATCCTATCGTGGCTCGGCAATTTGCATTATCATTCGATGGTTGCCGAGCCAAAGTTGGAGATGTTCAAATTGAAATCACTGAATGGTTTCTCAGCTCAGCAACTAGCCTGCCTGTTACAGGACAGAAGTGGTCCAAAAGTTGCAAGGTTGATGATGTCTCCTGGACATTTTTATTCCAGTCTCGAACGGTGAACTCCTGCGACAAAGGCTTACCTGCAAAAATGTTGAAACCACGCTGGTATGATCTCCTAATGATAATCAAGCAATTCATTACTTGTGAGGGAAGGTACGGGTTCATTTTCTTGTTTCACCTTCGTCTATTGATGGTTTTTATGGGTTTCGAACTTAGTATGCCCCACTACCTGCATAGAAGTTTGTTCAAGATGGCTAAAAGGTACAAGCGTAGCCAAGCCGACACCAGCCTCTTCCATTTGGGGTTGACTAAAATGATAATGGTTTACGAGTTAGGGTTACGTCATGATTGTTGGGATGATTTCCTCAGTCGTAATGGCTTCGAAGAATCAAACCCTCCACAGGTTGATAAACCTATGATAACCAAAACCCAACCTATTCCCCCTGTGCCTTATAGCGTTTTGCTACCCAAACCTCTACCCGACCCACCTACAAATTTTCCTATGGCTGTGACCAAACAGGTTGAAATTGATAAACCCGCAACCAAAAAGCCTAAAGCTAAGATTGGTGCTAATTCTAAAGGCAAGAAAAATGCTAGGTTAATATCTCGCATGGCGAGAAATAAGCCTAAACCCCTTGCCAAATCAGAACCTATCGTGGTCAGTGAAGACTCTGATTCAGAAGTTGAGCATTTTCTCGCTGATGAGTATCCTTACTCGGAAGGCTTGTGTAACAAACCTCCTCACGACTTTGTCAAGATATTGTCACCCTATCTGCGGGATGATCCTAATTTTCCTGGTATTAAACTACCTCAAGGAGCCCTCGGTGAATCCTTGAAACCCTCGACTGCTCAACCTGTTGTTCCACCTTGCGATCAGTGTGGATTGTGGTTGGAGAGGTACTACTTGGATGTGCTGATGTTGCAATCTAGAATCCATGATTTGGAAAGCCAAGTGGCAAAGCTCACTGGTCATAACATGAAGATGGAACCCTCTGACAAGAAGCAACAGACAGCTGGTTCAATTCTATTCAAGAATGTCGAGTCAGCCACAGCAATAGTCAATTCCAAATTGGCATAGGCTCAGCAATCTTGCTGGTATAATTTTCACTCATTTATATGGCATGATCATAAAATCTGTATACATTGTTGACCTTCTCTGTCATGCATTTGTTGTATATAAGTTTTGATTATTAATTTTTGGATTGGTTTTGATTAGATTTAATTTGATTGATCATGATTTGATTTGAATACTCTGTTATTAAGGATTGTTGATATCTTTTCTATTTTTGGAACACAGACAATATATCTGTTTGATTTGGTTATATCCTGTGCGATATGATGGGCAAATTGGTTAACTGTTCCGATTGTATATTCTATGTTAGGACCAATTCGTATATCATTTGTTATATAATCAAATTTCAAATGGATATGAATACTAACTGTTATGATTTGAACTGCATTCGATGGTAACAAATATATTGTTTGATTTCGATTTGAGGAATGAGATTGATCGCATCCAGTCTTACGATTTGTGTCTATAATTAAATTCATTCATATCCATTTTAGTTATATTCTCGGTTTGTATTATGGATTCTGTTGTCAAGACCTTGTCTGTTGACTGTGTGGTGATCAAACATGAAAATCATTGGGTCGATATTTATGGAGTATGATTTCATCCGATTACAATTGAAGCAATTTACGTATCGTGCTCTTAACTGAATGATATCAATCTGTTGTTATGATTATAACTAATCAATAACAGTTACGACCATTATTTCGGTCATACCTATGAACTGTTTGAGACTCAGCGAACGAGATCTGTGGCTGGATTCTATGGATATAGTTATGCATGAAATCGTGACGGCTTTTCTATATTGGCAATTTATTAAACAATATGAATCCCATACAAATCAATTATGATTGTCTCGTATCTTATACAATTTGATTCGCCATTGATTGCATTTATGAAACAGTCATGTTAAGATTTGATCCGATTTTATGTCAATTGGAAAAACAGAGCATTCTTACCCTGTCCCGATTGCATTCTTTTCGATTTGGTTTAATCTAAAGGATAATTTTAATTGACTCATTATTAATTCATTTTGGATTTGATTTTATTTGATTTTACCTAGCCCTGTTTGCTATTTTTGACTAGCTACAGAATCAAGTGATTCTGTAGCTAAGTCTGTAGAGTCAATTTTTTTATTGTTTTCTTAATAAAATATCCTTCTAATCTGATCCTTGTGTTCTATTGCAGGTAAATTCGAATTGGTAATAGATATCATGAGCAGTTAGGGGATGATATACAGATTTTACTTGCATTTTATTTCCTTAGTTTAGAAGATTTTGGGATTTTTCCCCAGATTATGTAAAATAATTTGCTATTATTCACAAGGATGTTTTACCTTGTGAGAAACCTATATAAACTTATGATTTTTGTAATAATCATCATCCTCAGTTGTGGGAGAACAAGGATATAGAATTATGATACAGACTGGAGCAGAATTGATGTTTTGTCATAGCTTTTTCTTTTCAATATATCAACATTGTGTTTCAAGTTTTGTATATCAATTTGTTTATGGTTTATGACTACTTTTCTATCTAAATCAAATTCAAATGATATAATTTTATTACTGTTATCTATATCTTGTCTCTTCCAAATAGATAAAAGACATAACAATTATTAATTCATTTTGTGAATGATAGCTTTGTCTTCTTCATAGATTGAATTGTTACATATAAGTTTTCTGCATAACAGGTTTCCCTTATTGCAGGAGTTTATAATCAGAATATTGTTATGATTTTCTTTTATGTCTTGTTTGTCCTGTAAAACACTTCAAGAAGCAGCACAGCTGATCGTTTACGAAAAGCTTAAGGGCTAAAACGGTGCGAGTTTCCTCCCCGACCAGCTTAGAAGTCATCATACACAGGGCAGACTTGGAGCGTTTCCAGGTCAATTAGTATGTTGTTTGTTGTTTCGATTAAGTAGTTTAATTTGGATATAATCTTAGTTAGATTTATATTAGATTGTTTAATTTCATTAAACATATTAGATTGTTTAATTTCAGTAATGTTTGTTTCCTTTTCATAAATATAAAAATAAAAAAAAAGAGATTATTGGCTATCTTAGGGAAGAATATACATGAGTTTTGCAGGTTTTAATCAAATCTGTAGGATGTCCATAGTGTACATTTGTGAATAAGAAATATTGTAGTTGATAATTAGATAGTTTATTTGAGTTATTATAATCATAATTAGTATCTTGTATATATAATAGTTAGTAGTTTATAGTTAGAATTAGTGTAGTTAATTTAGTTTGCTTTATTAGTTTCTAGTTTCCTTTATTTTAGTTAGTTTCATGTATTCAGTTATAGTTTAGTTTGTTTCATTTACTTTAGTTATATTTCTTAGCTCAGATATTTTCTCTTTGGTTTTCATACGAGACCTTAGAGCGGCCAACAGAGCCGTTAAACTCGTCAGGGTGGTCCATTCCAAACGAATTGGGTTATTTAGACAACCCCGGACCGGTTCCACTCTCCCAGTTGACGGACGGTCAGTTTCGCACATCAACATGTTGTGGTAGGCAACATTAATCCTGTTACCAACAAAGAGGTAACAAATAGCTCATACCTAACTTACATCTTATAATTCTCCAACATTGTTCGTTACACTTAGTGCAACAAACACCAAATGGAATGGTTTACACAAGGTCAATGGAGAATGTTATTCTTATCTTATTCTTATCACCATAACTAAATTATTCTCAAACTTGGATTGAACAAAACAAATATTTGTATAGTTGTAATCTTGGCTTGAACAAAACTAATATTTGTATAGTTCTACTCTTGTATTGAATAAAAGTAATATTTGTGTAGTTATACTCTTGCCTTGCCTTAGACATATTGCCAACTAAAGCACCCAAGATTTACAACACACCAACTGATGGTTGGATTTTTTACTCCATAGAATTGACCCTCATCTTCAATCGACATTTCTTATAATAATTATAATTTGCACAAATCCAACAAACAACAACCTTACTACTATGTTTTTCTTAGATCCATATGATAAATTTATCATGTCCTTAGTGTTATCACATTAATATGTCCTTAATATGTCCAAAATCAAGAGGGATATCATAATAAATTAGGTGGTTGACGACTAATATTGGTAATTGCACCCTAGTCTAATTGTGCATCCAAAACTAAAGATATAAAATTTGTATTTAGAACTTTGAATATGATGATGGACTACTAACTAACAACACGTGCACATGCAACTGAAGGTACAACCAAATAGGTACTTGTCAGATATTTCTTCATCGAGTGAGGAAAGATTAGGAAAAATAGAGGCCGGAAATGCGATTGCATCTAGTATATATGATAAGAAATCAAGGACCAGAGGTGAAAAAGTCAAAATAAAATTTTGTACATGCATGAAATTTTTTCTTGTAGAAGGAGGATCACGCTCCTATGATGATGAGAGCATAGAAGACATAGATGTTCCACTCAGGTATAAGCATCTCGTGAAACAATGGGTACCTAAGGAACTACCTCCTATAGATGTTGACTTCGTTGTCAACAATAGGACATATCGCATTGCACCATCCTCTCTGCAATGCTTGGGGATATTTTCCATGGATGGAATACTTGTAAAATACAATACAGTAACTAAATTGATGGACTATTTCGGACCATGCTACAATTATAACGATTGGATGGGGCTGGTCCGGTACATGCGAAGTATGAGGAGATATGCACTCGCCACAAATTTTATACAACTAATAAACAAGGATAAAAATAAGGGAGCAACTATCTATATTGATTGAAGGCCTAAAGCTTCCGGCAATATTGCAGGGTTTATAAACAGCACACGACCCAGGACAAGAAACAAACAACCAAATTGAATATATGAGGGACGTGAAGAGAATCAGGTAGACCTGTGCACAATAAAAAATATAGCTCCTGGGGAAGAGTTATTAGTGGATTACCATTTGAATCGAATAGAAACATTGACTAATAGTGTGTAGGTTCTTATGCAACACCTCTTTAAGAAACCTCTACTTATTGCATTATATTTTTTTATTATCTTTAACATTGTTGTAAATATTATCTTTAACATTTTTTTTTGTTATCATTAACATTTTTTTAAATATTTGGGGGTTCTAATTATATTATAATGTGGCACGGTGATTGTGGAAAAGGGCCAGCCATAGAACATGTAAATGATTATCAATTTCCACTTTCATTTTACGTTGTTTTTATTATTTGCTTATATAATTTTATTGAAATAGCATTGTTTTTGCTGAAATTATATGTAGTCCGCGGGCCATGTGGATCATGATTATGCCGATGAGGAGGGGTTTTATTCATACGCTGATTTGATGCTCTTATTTAAAAAAAAAGATCATTAAAGCTAACAAGGAACTTGTTAGCTTGTTAGATCATCCAGAGCAAACTCCCGAAGTCAAAGAAAAGATCAAGCTCCTTATGTCACAACTTAACACATATAAGGTAATAACCATAATTTAAAGTGTTTTTTTTTTAATGCACTCATATGTTCAATTATGATACTTTGTTCTTTAACTTTTACATTATCTCACGAAAAAACATTTTATTTTTTATAAAGGAATTTTTGGAGCCTGTTCAACCCAGTTTTGGTGATGCAGGAGCATCGTAAGTAGCCAGCCAAGCGAGCAATGTAAAAGGCAGAAGACAGCTGGAAAATCACCAGCGCACGTTTTTGAAATGTTTTGAAAAGTTAATGAAGCAGATATTAATGTGATAGCTGGGGAAAGAATACTTACATTTATATCTTAGATGTTGTAAACAAATCTTGAGCACCTCTCTCATCTGTAGAATGTAAAGGCATTTATACGTAATTAATGAAAGTAGGTAGATTTGAATTCACAGATTAGACAATTTAGAGAGTAGGAGGGAAAACAGATATAGACACCCTCACCCTTATATCATGGTAACATTATGAGATTAGGGGAGAAGAAGAGAGATTTTCATAAGTTGTTGAGATATAGCAGAGAACTGTAGAGAAGAACCCATGTACAGGAGCACTTGAGTTAATATATGAAGCTTTGACTAAATTTTCATGGTGTTATAATGCTTACTCTCCGCAAGGCATGTGTTGACAAGAGTCTGAGTTTTATCTCATAAAGCTCAAGAGAGATATCATTGTCCTCCTACCAGCAGAAGTCCAGGTGAATCACAGAGCCACGCAAGGTGTGTGTAGGCTAGTTGAACCCTTAGAAGTTATCAACTAAGGTGAAGGTGGGAGGTCTTCTATTGCAAAGAGTGCACAAAGTTGAGGACTCAAATAACCAGGAAGTTATTTGAAAGATTGTCGCAAGGAGTGCGAGCAGAATTCCTCTTGGAGTTTTGAATTTCAAGTGAAAGCTTAGGAGGGTTAGTACCTTTGAAGTGTTCAAAGGGAGACAAAAGTCAAAAGCATCTCATAAAAGACAAGTTCATGAGGGAGAACACCGATTCATCTCACAGAAGTCATTGAGGAGTAAACTGGACGGTCAAACTTCTCCGAGGAGAACTCACGAAATCACGTGGACCGTTGGATCCTGCAGATCTGTGAGAAGGTTGTGGTTGAGTGCCTTTCAGCATTCAGGAAGCTCAGGAGGAGTAACGACCATTGGATGAGAAGTGTCAGGGGCCATTGATTTTGCACTTGAAATCTGATATTTCGGATTTCGAAGTTTGGTGTGGCAAGTGATTTTGGAGTCATTGCATCGCAAACTCCTGGTGCGTGAAATCACGCCAGCCGTCAAGTTTGGTGTGGTAAGTGATTTTGGAGTCATTGCATCACAAACTCCTGGTACGTGAAATCACGCCAGCCATCGGATCAGGGGAGGCTCAAAGTCCTTGATCCCCTTTGAAGTGAAGCATCGGCATTTTGGTATTTCGGGGTTTAGCATACCGGGAATCCTGATGACAAGGAACTGGGACCTTAGCATTGAAAATCCTGAAGTCGCGAAACGCGATGTGCCTTTGGTGTGAAACATAAACATTTCGGTAATTCAGGGTATGGCATATCGGGAATCTTAACGATAAGGAGACGGGACATAGTGGAGTGAAAATCCCAAAGTCGTGAAACGCAACAGGACTTTGGTGTGGAATTTCAGGATTTTGGTGCTTTGGGTTTCGGGGTTCCGGGAGTCAAGAGGCATAGTTGCATGTCAACGACACCCCTGAAATCATGAAGAGTTAAAAGCCAAAAAGTAGGGTCCCAATAATTTGTCGAAGGGTACGTGAGATGAAATTCAAACGGGTGGTCAAGCTTCAGGGAAAATCCCAAAAGACCATCGATCTTCCCAAAAGGGGGAAATTTCAAGCACTGGGAAATCATAGGAGAAGAGGAATGAGTGTGGATCATTCACTCAAGTCTTGGAAAGCCGCAATTCATGGTAAAAAAAAGAGACATGTCTTCGGCGTTTTGAAGGAGTCAACCCTTGTTGACGTTTTGGGTTTCAGAGGTTGAAGAGACAAGGGGCTTGACAATAGGATTTGCAAAATCCTGAAAGGGGAAAAGATGATCGCATTTGTTGGTCGGGTGTGGAGTTAATGCCAGTGTTTGATCACATAGGCATAACTCAAAAGGACCTGTAGAACACACATGTTTGTGTGTGTGAAGTATTTACTGTGGGGGAATCAAAGAGTCAATCAGACTCAGGGAAAGATTTAGAATGATCGTGTGCAGAGCTTGGCCCGAGGGTTGGGGGTCTACACCAAGTGGTATAAGAGCTCAGAACAAGTTCTTTTCTTTCTGTAGCAGAGAGAAAAGAGGAACATTTTACAGCCATGCCACCTAGAAGAAGAGACAGGCCAATGCCAATACCTGATCCAGCAAGAGAAAGAGAAATGTGCGAGTTACATGCCAGGCTTGATGCCATGGAGACAGCACAGAGGCAGAAAATTGACACTAGGGATATCAACAAATTTGAAAGTGAAAATGAAGTTGGAAATCAAGGAGAAGAAGTTGCAGTCGAATATGCTACGGATGAATGCCTATATAGGGTTGTTGCAAGGATAGGTGCCAGAGAAAAAATGGACATTCCAGTGTATGACGGAAACATGGATGTTGAAGAGCTTCTAGACTGGATTAGAGCTCTAGAAAGGTACTTTTACTATGAGGATGTCGAGGAAGACAAGAAATTCAAACATGTCGATACTAGACTTAAAGGGAATGCAGCACTATGGTGGGATGAACTGCAGGCTGACGGACGTTGTAAAGGCAAACAAAAAATCAAAAGCTGGGATAGAATGGCTATAAATATGAAAACCAAATTTATACCCAAGGATTATCAAATCACTATGTTTTGGAGGATGCAAAATTTGAGACAGAATTTCATGTCAGTGAAAGAATACACTGAAGAATTCTACAAGATAAACATCAGAGCAGGTCATCGAGAAAGTGATGATGAAAAAGTTGCCAGGTACATGAATGGTCTGCAATATGAAATTCAAGATGAGATGAGCATGATGACCATTTGGACTGTGGAAGATTCTTATCAGATAGCTCTGAAAGCCGAAGAGAAGTTGATCCCAAAGCAAGGTCAAAGAGGCCGGGGTAGAAGTCAAGCCAGAGGCAAAATAATTGCCCAAGACAGTACTCATAAATCTAAAGAAGAGGGGAAGAAACCTCAAACTCAACATGAGAGAGGAGGAAGCTCATAGAGAGGGAAGTATGCTGATAGAAATACTTTTCCTCGAGCTGGAGGAAGAGGAAGAGGTAGAGGCAGTGAAGTAAAATGCTTCCTATGTGGAAAAGTTGGACATAAATCCTATGAGTGTCCAGATAAGAAGAAAGATGGTGGTGAAACGCACATTGTTGAAGCTCAAGGATGGAATGTTGAGGAAGAAGACGTTGAGGGCGGAAGATCTTTGATGATGAGGAAATTTCTCTTGAAACCAGAGAAGGAGGCAGAGAACCCAACCCAAAGAAATAGTCTGTTTTGGATTTGCTTGCAAAACCAAAGATAGGGTGTGCAAGGTCATAGTGGACAGCGGTAGCACAGACAATCTCGTATCTACATAGATGGTAGAAAAGCTGGAGCTGGAGATTGTTACACATCCAAGCCCATACAGAGTTTCATGGCTACAAAACGGACATCAAGTAAATGTCACTAAATAGTGTTTAGTTGAATTTAAAATAGGAGGATATAAAGATGAAATATTATGTGATGTCATTCCCATGGATGTCTATCAACTATTGTTGGGTAGACCATGGAAATATGACATAAACATGATACATGATGGGAGGAAGAACATGTACACCTTGGAGAAAAATGGGAGGACGCACATGTTGTTGCCGATTAAAAACCAAGAAGTGAAAACAGAGATGAGAAACATTGTACTTCTCATGAGTGGGAAGGAACTTCTTAAGGAGGTTAAGAAGAAGG
>CBVK0103489748.1:0-12638 GCA_900067695.1 Picea abies | reverse complement strand
GCCTAAAATTGTTTTGACCAGTACAAGAATAGATGATTTACTAGAAGAAATCCAGGAATTGCTGGGAGAATTTGTTGATATAGTAGTGGACGAACTACATTGTTCGCTTCCACCTATCAGTAGTATAAGCCATCATATTGATCTTATACCTAGAGAAATTTTGCCAAACAAAGCTGCGTACAGGTTGACGCCGTAGGAAAATGAAGAAATCAAGAGACAGGTCCAGGACTTAATGGACAAAGGATTGATTTGAGAGAGCTTGAGTCCATGCGTTGTTCCAACGGTGCTTAGCCCAAAGAAGGACGGAGACTGGAGAATGTGTACAGACTCAAGGGAAATAAATAAGATTACCATCAGATACAGATTTCCATTACCAAGGATGGACGACTTGATGGATTGCTTGAGTGGAGCAAATTTTTTTTCAAAGATTGATTTGAAAAGCGGGTATCATCAAATATGGATGAGAGAAGGTGATGAATGAAAGACATCATTCAAGATGAATGAGGGGCTGTATGAATGGCTTGTTATGCCATTTGGATTAACGAATGCACCCAGTACTTTCATGAGATTGATGAATGAAGTCCTCAAGGATTTCATTGGGAAATTAGTCATCATATATCTTGATGATATATTAATTTTCAGCAAGACAGAAGTAGAACACTTGAAGCATTTAGCTGCAATAATGAGAAGATTACAGGAAGAGAAATTGTTGATAAATATGAAGAAATCATCATTTATGAGGATAGAACTCATTTATTTGGGTTTTGTTATTTCTGCAAATGATTTGAAGATGGATCTAGAAAAGGTAGATGTAATTAAGAATTGGTCGTCACTGAAGAGTGTATTTGAAGTTCGAAGCTTCCATGGTTTGGCAAGTTTCTATAGGAAATTCATTCAAAATTTCAGTGGAATTAGCACACCAATGATGGATATAGTGAAGAAAAGACAAAAATATTTTCACTGGACAAAAGAAGTAGAGAAGAGCTTCAACCTATTGAAGAAGAAGATCACGGAGCAACCAATTCTAGTTTTTCCAGATTTTAGCAAGACATTCCAGGTTAGGTGTGATGTGAGTGGATTTGCAATTGGAGCGGTATTGAGCCAATACAACAGGTCGATCGCATATTTCAGTGAGAAATTGAATGAAGCGAAGATTAAGTACTCAACATATGACAAATAATTCTATCCAATCATACAAGCACTGAAGAAATGGAGACACTATTTGGTTCCTAAAGAGTTTGTTTTGTACAGTGATAATCATGCTTTACAATTCATGACTCAACAAGAGAAGTTGAACCAAAAACATGTTAAATGGGTTGAATTCATGCAGAATTTTACTTTTATGATTAAGCATATTTCTGGAACTACTAACAAAGTTGTTGATGCTTTGAGCAGGAAATTTTTTCTTATGCAGGAATTCAGAGTCAAGACTTTGGGTTTTGATAACCTCAAAGAAATGTATAGGGATGACCCAGATTTCAAAGAAGAATATGAAGCATCTGAGAATCCAGTTCTCAGGGAAAGAAGCCAATGGAACGAGTATATTATCTAGGATGGATTATTATTCAGGGGAAATCAGCTATGTATTCCAAAATGCTCCATGAGGGAGAACTTGCTGAGGGGAAAACATAGTGGAGGATTGGTCGGACACTTTGGTCATGATAAGACATTCTCAAAGTTGAATGGCTCATATTTTTGGCTAGGGATGAGGACATATGTTAAGAAATTTGTGGACAAATGCAGGATTTGTCAGCACACAAAAGGAAAAAATAAAAACACGGGGTTATATCAACCATTACCCATACCAGAAAGGTCGTGGGACATAGTGAGCATGGATTTTATACACATTTCATACCATGCCAGAAAACCAGTGACGCAACTCATATTGCGAACCTATTTTTCAAAGAATTCGTCAGCCTTCACGGCTTGCCAAGGAGTATTGTTTCTAATTGGGATACCAAGTTCTTTGGACATTTGTGGAAGACTTTGTGGAAGAATATGGGGACAAGTTTGTCTTTTAGCTCAACATATCATCCTCAAACGGATGGGCAGACAGAAGTCATGAACAGGAGCTTGGAAGATTTGTTGAGGAGCTTAGTGACTGAACACCATAGTCAATGGGATCACATTCTACCACAGGCGAAATTTTCTTATAATGATTCACTTAATAGAAGCACAGGGAAGATTCCATTCCAGATTGTATATGGAATGCAGCCAAGGGGAGTTTCTGAATTGAAAGATTCAAAACAAGCTGAATTTAGGAGTGCTAGTGCAGAAGACTTTGCAGAAGGGATGAAGGAACTTCACAGCCGAGTCAAGGAGTGATTGCAGAGTTCAAGTCAAGAATACAAGTGGAGGGAAGATCAACATAGGAGAGAACTTCAATTTGAAGTTGGTGATTTGATTCTTGTGCACCTGAGGAAGGAAAGGTTCCCAAGGGAAACATATAACAAACTGAAGATGAAAAAGATTGGACCGTGCAAGGTCATAAGGAAATTTGGGGCAAATGCATATGAGATTGAATTACCCGATGGGATCGGAATCTCACCAATATTCAATGTTACGGATTTGTACCCTTACAGATCTGAAGAAGTAGGAGCAGAGCAGGAATAGAAAAAAAAAAAAAATGGACCAAACAAATGCTTGTAGCTGAAAAGCCACAGATGGAAGGCATAATTGACAAAAGGATTAGCAAAAAGACCAGGAGAAACGAGTATTTTGAATACTTGGTCAAATGGAAGGGACATCCAGTTGAAGATGCTAGTTGGGAAGATGAAGAAGAAATTCATAAGCATGGATAGACCGTGCAAGATCTCATGAACAGGAGTTCATGAAAATTTTCAAGCGAGGGAGTATGATGTAGGAGCATCGTAAGCAGTCGGTCAAGCGAGCAACGTAAAAGGTGGAAGATAGCTGGAAAAGCACCAGCACACGTTTTTGAAATGTTTTGAAAAGTTAATGAAGCGGATATTATTGTGATAGCTGGGGAAAGCATACTTACATTTATATCTTAGATGTTGTAAACAAATATTGAGCACTGCTCTCATCTGTAGAATGTAAAGGCATTTATACGTAATTAATGAAAGTAGGTATATTTGAATTCATAGATTAGATAGTTTAGAGAGTAGGAGGGAAAATAGATATAGACACCCTCACCCTTGTATCATGGTAACATTATGAGATTAGGGAAGAAGAAGAGAGATTTTCATAAGCTGTTGAGATATAGCAGAGAACTGTAGAGAAGAACCCATGTACAGGAGCACTTGAGTTAATATATGAAGCTTTGAATCAATTTTCATGGTGTTATGATGATTATTGTTTACATTTTCTGAATGGTATGCTTACAGTTGATTTATTTCTTTGTTTATGTATTTGTTCAATGTTGGGTTGAATGTGTGATTTCATGTTGAATGTATGAAGTTTGAGAGAGGAGAAGAATGAGTTTCAATTGTTTCTCATCCTGAGAGTTCCTGCAAGGAGTGCAATGAAACGTCCGCAAGGTGTGCGTTGACAAGAGTCTGAGTTTTATCTCAGAAAGCTCAGGAGAGATATCATTGTTCTCATACCAGCTGTTACACATGAAATTTGCACACCTAGGTACCTCGCCCTAAGTGTCATAAAGTGTCGTATAAGTATCGCATACACCTTGACACCATGGAATAACCTATGTCAGAATCCC
Organism: Picea abies; assembly: GCA_900067695.1. NCBI lineage: Eukaryota > Viridiplantae > Streptophyta > Pinopsida > Pinales > Pinaceae > Picea > Picea abies. The sequence goes on along the minus strand of CBVK0103489748.1, from coordinate 8,959 downwards.
TAGTCAATGTGGAGGAGGGATATATTACATGAAGGCAAAGAAATACTAAGTACACATGAATTATTATTAATATTCATGAAAAGAAATTGATTAAGTGAGAGAATCAAGTGCACATGAATTATTATTAATATTCATGAAAAAGAAAGTAATTAAGTGTGAGGATTGTTGGCAGCCAATCTGCATTTTTCCACTGTCTTATAAGCTACCTACACCAATGTTTTGCAAACATCAATTTTTCGTCGCAATTTTCAAATAAACGACACTTTTATTTTTGTGACATTTGCACATTTACCTTTGTTTTGTTTTCATGACTGTAAGTGTGAAAATTAGTCTTTCGAAGTCGCATTAAAATCATTATTTGAATTTTCATTATCCTTCTTGTCAATATGCCCATTGCGCTTACTTTTCACTTATCATTATGCAGGTGGCAAAACTTTCGAACTATACTCATTGGACATTCTTGGATTGATTGTGTGTGACTTGGTTTCATTGAGTTTGTAATGCATTGGCATTTGGATTTGCATGTTATTTGACCTACTTGACCATTAGTTTCATGAAAATACATAGGTGTTATGGTTAAATCCTTCATATATATCTTTTAATATGATACCTATGTTCGTTTTTTCAAAACCATTGGCATGTTGATTATATCAAGACCCATTGGCACCTTGGTTAAACTCTTGATATGAGCTATTACAATACATTGGCACATGGTTAAACATTTGGTATTGGTTTCAAATTGTATGTTGATGGTTTAAAACTATGGCATAACGTTGATTGCACGTGTTGGTTTATACACTTACTATTGGTTTCAGTGGTCGGCCAAGTGACATGATTATTGAACTATACTATAATGGGTAGAACAGCTATAAGCCAGCAGTTGTACTTTGGCAATAACTATTATGCATAGTAGAGATAAAAGCCACCACCTTCGCACAATGACATTAATGTCTATCCCTTATCCCTGTTTCACCTATGTTAGCTCGGGTAACCCTTCGTGCACTCTACTCCTGTGTATGTTATGACCCAAACCCTAGCTTGTTCACCATGTTCTCGGCTCCATGGCACTGGTGGTGCGAATCAAGTCGAACGGTAGCCAAGCCTTGCTATTATTTGACAATGCCCAGAAATATTTAGAGGATAACATTTCGCTTACCTTCATGAAGAGATTTGAGGGTTTTAACTTATTTGTGGCACAGCAATTCACTCTGACTTTTGATGGTTGTAGAGCCAAGATGGGTGACATCCAGTTGGAAATCGATGAGAAGTTTATTAGTTCTTCTACAGGGTTACCTGCCACGGCCCAGCGTTGGTTCAAAAATTCGAAAGTGGAAAAGGTTCCATGGCCACTACTGTTCGTCTCCCGAAAGGTCACATCTTGTGACAGAGGTATGCCCATATCCATGCTTAAACCACAATGGCATGACCTTTTCATAATAGTGAAACAGTTCCTGACCTGTGAAGGTCGATATGGACTCGTTTTTCTCTACCACCTGCGTTTGTTAATGAATTTTATGGGATACTCGTTGAATATGCCCTTTTACTTCCATCGTAGCCTGTACAAAATGTCAAAAAGGTTTAAAAGGGAGAAGGCCGACAGTAGCCTGTTCCACCATGGACTATTTAAACTTATCATTGTTTATCACTTGAGTTTACATGGTGATAGCTGGAGAGATTTCATCGCTCAAAATGGTTTTGATGATACAAACCCTGTCCAGATTGACAAGCCTGTGGTTAAGGAAACCAAGGTCGGGCCAGCCATTCCCTTCCATGTCCTACTACCATCTCCTAAGCCCTCAGTCAACTCTGATATTAACTTACCAGACAATGTAGCAGAGAAGGCTGAGGCTATAAAAAATCTTGTGAGCAAAAGGGCCAAGGAAAACCCTATTGTTATTGCTAAGGGTAAAAAGAACGCTAAGCTTATTTCGAGGATGGCTAGGAATAAACCTAAACCCTCTGTTGAGTAGAAGCCCATATTCCTTAGTGAGGATTCAGACTCTGACGTAGAAAGTTTCCTAGCCAGTGAGTACCCTTACTCACAGGGTTTATGCCCCGAGCCACCTTATGATTTCATTTTGAATCTTCCCCCTTGTCTAAGAAGTAATCCTAGCTACCCTGGGATCAAACTGCCTAACGAAACCCTTGGAAATATAATCAAACCCTCACCTGCACTTTCGAAGCCCACACAGTCACCCTGCAACCAATGTGATTTGTGGTTGGAACGATACTACATCGAGGTTCCCATACTCCAATCAAAAATCCAATTATTGGAAAATCAAGTTGCAGTATTGATTAGTCAAAGAGACAAACTCCAAGCAACTGATAGGAAGCGGAGAACCACTGGGTCCATCGTTTTCAATAATATTGAATCGGCCACAGCCGTTGTCAACTCCAAATTTTCATGATTAAGTCATCTGCTCGTCATACAGGTATGAATTTTGATATCGTTTTAGTTTTGTGAATGACCAGTATTAAAATACTGATTTGAGTTGGGTCTTCGAATAGCTCTGTTTATATTTCGAAATGGCTCTGTCATGATGTGTTCATCCTATGTATTTTCTCTTTGCTAAAAATAAACGAAATTTCATTTTGGATACATGATTTGATCATTCCCAGTTTAGCCACCAATAGATTTTTATCGGATTTGATTGGTTTTCGATTGGATTTGATTTGTTCGTTTGTCAGATTGAGTTAACGAAATTGATGGTTTGCTTTCAATTAAATTTGTTTTGTATCTACTATGAACAAGAAGTTTTCATGCGAGATTTAGAATATCGTCATGTTTTGATTTGATTTCGTTATGGTTAGTTTGTATGTTATGTTTGTTGAACGATTTCGTGAATTTGGTTGTTACGATCTTTTAATATGTTGTGTCATATAATGTTCTAAATCTGATCGTCTCCAATTTGAGAAGAATGACTCTGTTTTTATGGAAACAATACTCTCATTAAGTCTGTGCAAATGATACTCATGCCCGAATCATGGAACGGTTTGATCCACGACGACTATGTTAAACCCCGGCTGTTTGATTCACTTGATTGGATTGTTGTATCTTCAGTTAGTTTGATCGATTTTATGAATTGTATTTGTATCAAAAATAGATTTGATTACAGTTATGTTCTCAAATGAGTTTGTTAACTCAGTTCTACTTATGTCATTCTGTTAAATTCGTATGAGGAAATTCGGGTAATAGTTGCTTCAAAATGAATTCAAGAAATGATTTCGTGAATGATTTTGTCTGCCCCATTTTGCAATAACAAACGATCGGATATCTCTTACGAACTCTGTTACCAACTGATTGATCCTGTTATGATTTTATTTGAGTTGATTTTCGTGCCATTTTGAGTTCATCCACTCGTGGCATGAATTGTTTGCTATGACAATACAGTTATAACGATTTGAAAATGATCTTGTTTGGATTCGATTGTATCTCCTGTTGATAAGGAAGCATAACGATTGCCTACGATTTGTTTTGATTATATCAGTTTCAAATTGATATCAAACGATTTCACAACTGCTTGATTATGATTCTGTTAACCTGACTTTGTGGTAACAAAAGAAACAGAGTACGTGTATCTCTGTAGTCATTTGATTGATCTTGATCCTGTTTGATTTCGAATGGTATAACCATTTCAATTTCAATGATTCATTTTCAAATAGCTATTGGATGTTAATTGAATTTAATTCTTTAATAGATTTTCAATTGATTTTAATGTTGATTATGTGTCTTATTTAGACCAGCTACAGAATCGCAAGATTGTGTAGCTAGTCTATAGAATTAGATTTTTATTATTTTATTAATAAAGGATCCTTCTAACTTGTCCATTTTTTACCCTTTTCAGGTAAATTTGAATTGCATGGGACATGCTGGACAGGCTAGGGGAATATTTGTGTGTTTTAGTTTTATTTTAGGTTCCTAGTTTAGTTAAACTTGGGATATCTTCCCAGATTTTATGTAAACAGTTTTGATAACTTCCACAGGGATGTTTTACCCTGTGGAAGGTCTTTAAATACTTATTATTTTTGTAATAAGGATCATCCTCACTTGTGGGAGAACTAGGCTATGGATTCCTAATACAAACTGAGACAGAAGTTGATGTTCTGCTACAGCTTTCGCTTTCATAATATCAATCTTTTGTTTCAAGTTTATGCATGTCATTAGCAATTGATTATAGACTACTTTAGCTATCATAGTCTTTTTACAGAATGATGTGATTTAATTAATGTGATCCATGTATGATTTCTTTCAATACTTAAAAATACAACAATTACTCTATTCAGTTAATGAATGACAGATTTCTCTTCTTCATCAATTGAATTATTTTGTATAAGTCTTTGCATACGGGTTTATCTAACTGTGGAGATTTATAAATCATATAATTGTTGTGATTTTTATGTCTTGTTTGTCCTGTAATCATACTTGAAGATCACTCTAGCTATCGTTTACAATAAGCTCCTGGATAATTCAGTGTGGGTTTCCTCCCTCTGATCAGCTAAGACAATCATCATACACAGGGAAAATTTGGAGCATTTCTCCAGGTCAGTTTGTGATTTATTTTCGTTAATTTCTTTAGTATACTATTAGTATTTTAGTTAGATATATTTGTAGTATAGATTAGTTGTTTAGTTTAGTTAGTTTTTATTTAATTTCTATTTCATAAAATTATAAAATCAACAAAAACATCTTTCTCTGTCTTAGGGCAGAATATAAATGAATTTTTCAGGTTTTATTTAAATCTGTAAATTGTAGAGATTGTACATTTTGTGAATAAGGTTTATTTATGTTAGTAGTTAGATAGTTAATTAGTTAGAGTTAGTATAGTAGTAGTTAGTAGATTGTATATATAGTTTTAGTTAGATTAGTTTGTTAGTTTGTTTAATAGTTAGTTTTAGTTAGATTAGTTAGTTTAGAATAGTTTTTCTTTTTTTTTTCTTAGGACCTTAGATCGGCTAACAAAGCCGCTAAACCCGTCAGGGTGGTTCATGCCAAACGGCTTGGGTTATTAGACAACCCCGGACCGGTTCCACTCTCCCAGTTGACGGACGGTCAATTTCTCCTGTCAACAAGGATCCACCTCACATTTGGTTTCCTATTTTTTAGGGAAGGTGGAGGATCTCATGGATGGTTGAAATATTTCCTCCCCAAAATCCTTAAGAGATATTTTCTCCCTAAATATCTTAGAGATCTGTTTCTTAGTGGATTTGATGAGAGATTCTCTCCATGGTGGTTAAGTCTCCAAATCCTATATAATGAGGGATTTCCATGGAGGAGGGGGAATGGAGATTGATAATTATACCAAACTTATGATCTCATGAGTGGTATGTCATTTGGAGCATCATCATTCTGTGTGTGGATTGTTTAAGAAAGGGTTGGACAAGGGGAACTTGATGAAGTTGTTGCTCTCACATCCATGGATGTAAGTTTTCTTCATTATTCTTCTCATTAATATAATATGCTTGGCCCATTTCTTTCAAATATGTGTTTGATCTCACATGAATTTGTCTCTAATAGATGGATCTATTTTGAACTAATCTCAATAGAGTAGGAAGTGGTTTGTACTTTTGTTTGTCTACAGGACTTATAAAGGAGTTCAAGATCGGAGCTCAACTCAGACCATGCAGGGACAAACGTCGGTAAAAGGTACTTCTTTTCTCCTTCCTCCTCACACATTAATTTATCTAGATCTAAAAGGAAGTCAATGTCCATGATAAGCATCTTCTGTCTTAAGAGTTAAGAGTCTAGCTCTCAAGAGGAGATCTACCTGTCCACGGGGAGATTTTCCTTCAACACCAGCAGAAGTGCAGGTGAAGCACAGAGTCGTGCAAGGTGTGCATAGGCTAGTTGAACCCTTAGAAGTTATCAACTAAGGTGCAGGTGGGAGGACTGTTGTTGCAAAGAGTGCACAAAGTCAAGGACTCAAATAACCATGAATTTATTTGAAATATTTCCGCAAGGTGTGTGAGCAGGATTCCTCTTGGAGGTTTGAATTTCAGGTGAAAGATCAAGAGGGTTAGTACCTTTCAATTGTTCAAAGGGAGATAAAAGTTGAAAGCATCTCATAAAAGACAAGTTCAGGAGGGAGAACACTGATTCGTCTCACAGAAGTCATTGAGGAGTAAATTGGATAGTCAGAATTCTTCAAGGAGAACTCGCAAAATCACGTGGATCGTTGGATCCCACAGATCTGTGAGAAGGTTGTGGCTAACTTCCTTTCAGCATTCAGGCAGCTCAAGATGAGTAACGACCATTGGATGAGAAGCATCAGTGGCCATTGATTTTGTGCTCGAAATCTGATATTTCAGATTTCTGAGTTTGGAGTGGCAAGTGATTTTGGAGTCATTGCATCACAAACTCCCGATACGCAAAATTGCGCCAGCCACTGGATTAGGGTAGGCTCACAGTCGTTTATTCCCTTTGAAGTGAAGCATTGGCATTTCGATATTTCAGGTTCAACATACCAGGAATCCTGATGACAAGGAACCGAGACCTTAGCATTGAAAATCCTGAAGTCACGAAATGTGACGTGCCTTTGGTGTCAAACATTGCCATTTCACTAATTTGGGGTTCGGCATATCGGGAATCCTGACGATAAGGAGAAGGACACAGTGGAGTGAAAATCCTGAAGTTGTGAAATGCGACAGGACTTTGGTGTGGAATGTTGGGATTTCGGTGCTTCGGGTTTTGGGGTTTCGGGAGTCGAGAGGCAAAGTTGCATGTCAACACAACCCCCAAAATCGCGAAGAGAGAAAAGCCAAAAAGTAGGGTCCCAAGCATTTGTTGGAGAGTACGTGAGATGAAATTCAAAGGGGTGGTCAAGCTTCGGGGAAAATACTGAAAGACCATCGAATTTTCCAAAGGGGAGAAATTTCGGGAACTGGGAAATCATAGGGGAAGACAAATGAGTGTGGATCGTTCACTCAAGTCCTGGAAAGCCGAAATTCGTGGGAAAAAAAAGAGTCGTGTGTTCGATGTTTTGAACGAGTCAGCCCTTATTGACATTTCGGGTTTTGGAGGTTGAAGAGACAAGGGGCTTGGCAACAAGATTCACAAAATCATGAAATCCAAAATCTTGAAAGGGAAAAAAACGATCGCATTTGTTGGTTAGGTGTGGAGTTAATGTTGGTGTTTGATCACATAGGCATAACTCAAAAGGACCTTTAGAACACACCCATTTGTGTGTGTGAAGTATTTACTATGGGGAAATCAAAGATTCAATCAGACTCAGGGAAAGATTTAGAACGATCCTGCATGGATCTTGGCCCGAGGGTCGGGCGTCTGCACCAAGTGGTATCAAATCTCATAACAAGTTCTTTTCTTTCTGTAGTAGAGAGAAAAGAGGAAAATTTTACAACCATGTCATTGAGAAGAAGAGACAGGTCAATGCCAATGCCTGATCTAGCAAGAGAAAGAGAAATGCATGAGTTACGTGCCAGGCTTGATGCCATGGAGACAACACAGAGGTGCACAGTTGACACTGGGGATATCAGCGAAGCTGAAAGTGAAAATGAAGTTGGAAATGAAGGAGAAGAAGTTGCAGTCAAAGATGTTGCGGATGAATGCCTATTCAGGGTTGTTGCAAGGATAGCTGCCAGAGAAAAAATGAACATTCCAGTGTATGAGGGAAACCTGGATGTTGAAGAGATTCTAGACTGGATTAGAGCTCTAGACAAGTACTTCGACTATGAGGATGTCGAGAAAGACAAGAAAGTCAAACATGTCATTACTAGACTTAAAGGGCATGCAGCACTATGGTGGGATGAACTGCAGGCTGACAGACATTGCAAAGACAAACAAAAAATCAAAAGCTAGGATAGAATGGTTGCAAAGATGAAAGCCAAATTTATACCCAAGGATTATCAAATCACTCTGTTTCAAAGGATGTAGAATTTTAGATAGAATCTAATGTCAGTGAAAGAATACACTGAAGAATTCTACAAGATAAACATTAGAGCAGATCATCAGGGAAGCGATGATGAAAAAGTTGCCAGGTACATGAATGGCCTGTGATATGACATTCAAGATGAGATGAGCATGATGACCATTTGGACTATGGAATATGCTTATTAGATAGCTCTGAAATCCGAAGAGAGGATGAGCCGGAAGAAAGGTCAAAGAGGTCGGGGTAGAATTCAAGCCAAAAGAAAAACAATTTCCCAAGACAGAATTCAAAAATCTAAAGAAGAAGGGGAGAAAACCTCAAACTCAACATGAGAGAGGAGAAAGCTCACAGAGAAGGTAGTATGCTGATAGAAATACTTTTCTTCGAGCTAAAGGAAGAGGAAGAGGCAGAGGCGATGAAGTAAAATGCTTTGTCTATGGAAAAGTTGGACATAAATCTTATGAGTGTCCAGATAAGAAGAAAGATGGTGGTGAAACTCACATTGTTGAAGCTCAAGGATGGAATGTTGAGGCAGAAAATGATGAGGGTGGAGGATCTTTGATGATGAGGAAAGTTCTCTTGAAGCCGAAGAAGGAGGTGGAGAACCCAGCCCAAAGAAACAGTCTGTTTCGGACTGCTTGCAAAACCAAAGACAGGGTATGCAAGGTCATAGTGGACAGCGGTAGCACAGAAAATCTCGTATCTACAGATATGGTAGAAAAGCTGGAGTTGGAGACTGTTACACATCCAAGCCTATACAGATTTTTGTGGCTACAAAAAGGACATCAGGTAAATGTCACTAAACAATGTTTAGTTGAATTTAAAATAGGAGGATATAAAGATGAAATATTATGTGATGTCATTACCATGGATGTTTGTCATCTATTTTTGGGTAGAAAATTGCAATATGACAGAAACGTGATTCATGATGGGAGGAAGAACACGTACACCTTGGAGAAAAATGGGAGGACGCAAATGTTGTTGCTAATTAAAAACCAAGAAGTGAAAACAGAGATGAGAAACACCGTACTTCTCATGAGTGGGAAGGAACTTCTTAAGGAGGTTAAGAAGAAGGA
>CBVK0103489747.1:0-12212 GCA_900067695.1 Picea abies | reverse complement strand
GCCTAAAATTGTTTTGACCAATACAAGAATAGATGATTTACTAGAAGAAATCCAGGAATTGTTGGGAGAATTTGTTGATATAGTAGTGGACGAACTACCTTGTTCATTGCCACCTATCAAGAGTATAATCCATCATATCAATATTATACCTGGAGCCAGTTTACCAAACAAATATGCATACAGGTTGACACCGTGGGAAAATGAAGAAGTCAAGAGACAGGTCCAAGACTTAATGGACAAAGGATTGATTCGAGAGAGTTTGAGTCCATGCGTTGTTCCAACAGTGCTCATCCCAAAGAAAGACGGAGGCTGGAGAATGTGTACAGACTCAAGGGAAATCAATAAGATTACCACTAGATACAGATTTCCATTACCAAGGATGGACGACTTGATGGATTGCTTCAGTGAAGCAAAGTTTTTTTCAAAGATTGATTTGAAAAGAGGGTATCATCAAATTTGGATGAGAGAAGGTGATGAATGGAAGATAGAATTCAAGATGAATGAGGGGCTGTATGAATGGATTGTTATGCCATTTGGCTTAACTAATGCACCCAGTACTTTCATGAGATTGATGAACAAAGTCCTGAAGGATTTCATTGGGAAATTCGTCATCGTATATCTTGATGATATATTAATTTTCAGCAAGACAGAAGCAGAACACTTGAAGCATTTAGCTACAGTAATGAGAAGATTATAGCAAGAGAAATTGTTGATAAATATGAAGAAATCATCATTTATGAGGACAAAACTCATTTATTTGGGTTTTGTTATCTTTGCAAATGAGTTGAAGATGGATCCAGAAAAGGTAGATGCAATTAAGAATTGACCATCACCGAAGAGTGTATTTGAAGTTCGAAGCTTCCATGGTTTGGCAAGTTTCTACAGAAAATTCATTCAAAATTTCAGTGGAATTAGCCCACCAATGATGGATACAATGAAGAAAAGACATAAATATTTTCATTGGACAGAAGAAGCAAAGAAGAGCTTCAACCTGCTGAAGAAGAAGATCACGGAGCAACCAATTCTGGTTTTGTCGGATTTTAGCAAGACATTCTAGGTCAGGTGTGACGTGAGTGGATTTGCAATTGGAGCAGTCTTGAGCCAATACGATAGGCCGATCACATATTTCAGTGAGAAACTAAATGAAGTGAAGATTAAGTACTCAACATATGACAAAGAATTCTTTGTAGTCGTACAAGCATTGAAGAAATGGAGACATTATTTCGTTCCTAAAGAGTTTGTTTTGTACAGTGATAATCATGCTTTACAATTCATGACTCAACACGAGAAGTTGAACCAAAAACATGTTAAATGGGTTGAATTCATGCAGAATTTTACTTTTTTGACTAAGCATATTTCTAGAACTGCTAACAAAGTTGTTGATGCTTTGAGCAGGAAATGTTTGCTTATGCAGGAATTAAGAGTCAATACTTTCAGTTTTGATAACCTCAAAGAAATGTATAGAGATGACCCAGATTTCAAAGAAGCATATGAAGCATCTGAGAATCTAGTTCTCAGGGACAGAAGCCAATGGACAGAGTATATGATCCAGGATGGATTACTATTCAGGGGCAATCAACTATGTATTCCAAAATGCTCCATGAGGGAGAACCTGCTGAAGGAAAAACATAGTGGAGGATTGGTCGGACACTTCGGTCATGATAAGATGTTCTCAAAGTTGAATGGCTCATATTTTTGGCCAGGGATGAGGACAAATGCTAAGAAATTTGTGGATAGATGCAGGATTTGTTAGCACACAAAAGGAAAAAAGCAGAACACAGGGTTATATCAACCCTTACCCATACCAGAAAGGTCGTGGGACGCAATGAGCATGGATTTTATATTGGGACTACCAAGAACACAGAGAGGCTATGATTCAATCTTTGTGGTAGTCGAAAAATTTTCAAAAATTCCACATTTCATACCATGCCAGAAAACCAGTGACGCAACTCATATTACAAACCTGTTTTTCAAAGAAGTCGTCAGACTTCACGACTTGCCAAGGAGTATCATTTCTGATCGATATACCAAGTTCGTTGGACATTTCTGGAAGACTTTGTGGAAGAAGTTGGGGACAAGTTTGTCTTTTAGCTCAACATATCATCGTCAAATGGATGGGCAGACAGAAGTCGTGAACAAGAGCTTGGGAGATTTGTTGAGGAGCTTAGTGACTGAACACCACAGTCAATGGATCAAATTCTACCACAGGAGGAATTTTCTTATAATGATTTTCTTAATAGAAGCACAAGGCAGAGTCCATTTCAGATTGTATATGCAATGCAGCCAAGGGGAGTTTCTGAATTGAAAGATTTGGAACAAGCTAAATTCAGGAGTGCTAGTGCAGAAGACTTTGCAGAAGGGATGAAGGAGCTTCACAGCCGAGTCAAGGAGCAATTGTAGAGTTCAAATCAAGAATACAAGCAGAGGGTAGATCAACACAGGCGAGAACTTCAATTTGAAGTTGGTGATCTGATTCTTGCGCATCTGAGGAAGGAAAGGTTCCCAAGGAGAACATATAACAAACTAAAGATGAAAAAGATTGAACCATGCAAGGTCAGAAGGAAATTTGGGTCAAACGCATATGAGATTGAATTACCCGATGGGATTGGAATCTCATCGATGTTCAATGTTGCAGATTTGTACCCTTATAGAGCTGAAGAAGCAGGAGCAGAGGAGGAAAAGAAAAAAATTCAATGGACCAAACAAATGCCTGTAGCTGAAAATCCACAGATGGAAGGCATAATTGACAAAAGGATTAGCAAAAAGATCAGAAGAAAAGAGTATTTTGAATACTTGGTCAAATGGAAGGGACATCCAATTGAAGATGCTAGTTGGGAAGATGAAGAAGAAATTCATAAGCATGGACAGATAGTGCAAGATCTCATGAAACGAGTTCATGAAAATTTTCAAGCAAGGGAGTATGATGCAAGAGCATCGTAAGCAGCCAGCCAAGCAAGCAACGTAAAAGGTGGAAGACGGTTGGAAAAGCACCAGTGCACATTTTTGAAATGTTTTGAAAAGTTAATGAAGTGGATATTAATGTGATAGTTGGGGAAAGCATACTTACATTTATATCTTAGATGCTATAAATAGATCTTGAGCACTTCTCTCATCTGTAGAATGTAAAGGCATTTATACATAATTAATGAAAGTAGGTAGATTTGAATTCATAGATTAGACAGTTTAGAGAGTAGGTGGGAAAACGGATATAGACACCCTCACCCTTGTATCATGGTAACATTATGAGATTAGAGAAGAAGAAGAGAGATTTTCATAAGCTTTTGAGATATAGCAGAGAACTATAGAGAAGAACCCATGTACAGGAGCACTTGAGTTAATATATGAAGCTTTGACTGAATTTTCATGGTGTTATAATGCTTACTATTTACATTTGTTGAATGGTATGCTTACAGTTGATTTATTTCTCTGTTTATGTATTTGTTCAATGCTGGGTTGAATGTGTGATTTCATGTTGAATGTATGAATTCTGAGAGAGGAGAAGAATGATTTTCAATTGTTTCTCATCCTGAGAGTTCTTGGAAGGAGTGCAATGAAATGTCCTCAAGGTGTGCGTTGACAAGAGTCTGAGTTTTATCTCAAAAAGCTCAGGAGAGATACCATTGTTCTCATACCAGTAGAAGTGCAGTGAAGCACAGAGCCGTGCAAGGTGTGCACATGCTAGTTGAACCCTTAGAAGTTATCAACTAAGGTGAAGGTGTGAGGAATGCTATTGCAAAAAGTGCACGGTGTCAAGGACTCAAATAACCAGGAAGTTATTTGAAAGATTGTCGCAAGGAGTGCGAGCAGGATTCCTCTTGGAGGTTTTAATTTCAAGTGAAAGCTTAGGAGGGTTAGTACCTTTCAAGTGTTCAAAGGGAGATGAAATTCGAAAGCATCTCATAAAAGACAAGTTCAGGAGGGAGAACATTGATTCGTCTCGCAGAAGTCATTGAGGAGTAAATTGGATGGTCAGAATTCTTCGAGGAGGACTTGTGAAATCACATGGACCATTGGATCCCGCAGATTTGTGAGAAGGTTGTGGTTGACTGCCTTTCATCATTCGGGAAACTCAGGAGGAGTAATGACCTTTGGATGAGAAGTGTCAAGGGTCGTTGATTTTTCACTTGAAATCTAATATTTTAGATTTTGGAGTTTGGAGTGGCAAGTGATTTTGGAGTCATTGCATCACAAACTCCCTGTACACAAAATCGTGCCAGCCGTCAGATCAAGGGAGGCTCACATTTTGGTGTTTTGGTATTTCGGGGTTTCGGCATACCGAGAATCCTAATGAAAAGGAACTGGGACCTTAGCATTGAAAATCATGATGTTGCAAAACGCGATGTGCCTTTGGTGTGAAACATCGACATTTCGGTAATTCGGGGTTCATCATATCAGGAATCCTGACGATAAGGAGTCGGGACATAGTGGAGTGAAAATCCCAAAGTCACAAAATGTGACAGGACTTTGGTGTGGAACTTCGGGATTTCAGCGCTTAGGGTTTCAGGGTTTCGAGAGTCAAGAGGTAGAGTTGCATGTCAGCACAACCCCGAAAATCACAAAGAGTGAAAAGCCGAAAAGTAGGGTCCCAAGCATTTGTCGAAGGGTACGTGAGACAAAAGCCAAAGGGGTGGTCAAGCTTCGGGGAAAATCCAGAAATACCATCGATCTTGCCAAAGGGGGGGAATTTCGGGGACCATGATATCATAGGGGAAGAAGAATGAGTGTGGATCGTTCACTCAAGTCCCGAAAAGCCGAAATTCATGGGAAAAAAAAGAGTCTTTTGTTCAAAGTTTTGAAGGAGTTAACCCTCATTCACATTTCGAGTTTCAGAGGTTGAAGAGACAAGGGGCTCGACAACAGGATTCGCAAAATCGCGAAATCTGAAATCCTGAAAAGGAAAAAGGCGATTGCATTTGTTGGTTGAGTGTGGAGTTAACGTCGATGTTTGATCACATAGGCATAACTCAAAAGGACCTGTAGAACACACCTATTTATGTGTGTGAAGTATTTCCTATGGGGGAATCAAAGAGTCAATCAAACTCAGGGAAAGATTTAGAACAATCCTGCATGGATCTTGGCCCGAGGGTCGGGGGTCTACACCAGTTGGTAGTAGAGACGCTACAGAGTCCTAATGTTGGTGGTCATACAGCTGCTAGAGAACTATTTACTTCTCCATCTTCCACACCTAATTTATATAGGAGCCATGACACGTACCACCAGGCATCCACACCTCGATCAGAGTCTAGAGATGGTGGCAGAGATGAGGATCATAGTGATGTGGTTGAGATGGTTTCATTTCCTGGAGCTAGACGTGTGACAAGCACAGGGACCCTTCCATGCACATTTTTGGTCGACGATAATGGAATTCCATTAAAACAATCAAGACTCCAACATAGTTTTAATTCATATTTTAATCGTTTAATGTTTTCCTCATACAGAAATCATCTAGATTATTAATTTTAAATTAATGATCATATCTTTTTGTGTGTAGGAAACGACATTTTTTATAGGCACCTAGAGAGAAAGACCTTATCTATTTTTGGGGAAAACTTATGCATGAGGTGGAATTTCCAGAATTCCAACCTCAAAAAGGAACTTATGAATTATCTTGAAGGCCTATTTGGTGTAGACACGTTCAATAAAAAAGTGGTCACACCTACAGCGGGTGAATATTTAAAATATATGCAGGATGTTTATAGATGAAGCTTGGCAGGAAATCCTAGGTATGATCGTCCTCCCTCAATTCCAGAGAGGGAGTGGAAGGCAATCATTGATGATGCAAAAGAGAAGATTTTGAAAAAATTAGGAGAACAAATAACTGGTACACCAAGGTAGATTACATTTTTTTGAATTCAATGCAAGCTTTATTTTTCTTTAGATCTAAACAAAAGTGTGGTTATATATAACATACTTGAAAATTTTGATGATAGGTTGTCTGACACTTCGAAGGAAACCAAAGCAAGGATTTCCAAACATGGCCAACACAAGGTAGGCCAGGGCAGCTACTCAAGGTTACAGTCATGAATCGTAAGTACCCAAACATCTTAAGAATATTATTTGTATCACTTTACAACTTTAAGGTAATTGTAGCCAAAAACATTAAAAAATCATACCATTATGCAATGCAAGGCGATGACTTTAGAACTGAAACCACGAAGGAAGACCTACAACTTGGTTACAAGTACAGTTATAAATCCATGGTTGATCATAGGAAAAGCATGGGGTAGACCCAAGATCCAATTTGCGGGATAAGGTAAATAAAAATCAGTCCACATTAACCTTTCGTTACTTATAAAATACGTAAATGTTTGATATCGTCCATAATTTAATGTCTTACTTTGTTTTAATCAAGGGAGAAACACTATCAAAGAAACCATTAGTACTGGAAAATAAAGCATTAATAATGCAATGCATCCAGAATATCATGGTGCTCCCCAGAATCCCCATCCCAGTGAGGTGCAACCCCAAGATGTTTTTGTGACTGAGGCCCACGATGATAAAATGTCTATATATTAGTCATATACTTAATAATTTTGTACTTATAAATTTTGAAGTTTCAATGGCAGAGAATGTCATAGATGATCCTCCTCAACCTGAAGATCAGGTGTATAGGCCAGTAGCCATTCCAACAGTGCCGACTAGAGGACCAGGTAAATAATTACATTGCTGAGTTTTTTTTAATATTAATAAACTACTTCACTGATATTTAAAATTGGCCATATAAAGTTAATATTTTTTATTTTTTTCGGTGATGGCCCCTCATAGTAGCATCCACGTTGTGGGTAAGAGACTAGATGTACTTGATGTGAAAGGACTTAAACAACATCAAATGATAAAGAGCACCGAGTAAACGAAGACATGGAGATGGATGAATTGCTTAAGAACTGGAAAGTACAAAATAAGACTAAAAGAAATTCATGATCTCATGTAATAATTTTATAAGACAGTTGGATGTACATTATATAGATGAACTTGTAATGATGCATATAATGCATTGACATTATGGGTACTTTTTCATCTGATAATATACACAAGGCTATTTCTATGGCTTGTATATATCTGTGAATCTAATTTTGTTATACACTTAATGATAATTTCAGCTTCTCTTATAAGACTTAGTATATATTGATTCAATACTCCTTGATTCAAGACGTGAGAATGCAAGCAAGACCTGGTGCCTTGTGCTTGGGCTATGGATTCTAGGAAACAAATAGAACTTGAATATGCAATATGCAACTTCCAAAATCTTATGACATGATATATGCAACTTTTAAAGTCTTGTGACATGTGACATGTGGCAAGCATCTTTTTCCAAGCAATGTGCAAACTTTAAACTTCGTGCAACATTCAAAAAGAAATTTTTGGGAAGATTCAATAATAAGTTTTAAGGATTAAACATTAGGGGTTGGAAATGGCCATGTCAATCATTTTATAATATTTTTTCAGAGCATTACCCTTACTTTCATTATGTCTCACATGACAAAGAGAATTACCATTCTTTTCATTGTGTCATGGACATGGTCTTGCTACTCAACATTGCCTCAAAGCCTACTTATTCATTCCTCTATGATATGTATAATGATGTTGAACCTTCCACAAATCATTGCGAGCAGAAAAATAAGCCAAGGACAGGAACCCAAGGATTTCAATGTTAAGGTCTTGTGATTCCACAAGGTGGGATACAAAGAGGAATTGTTTCCATGCATAAACATGTTAAATACCTTGATTGAGAATGAGGATGTAACAAGTTGAACATTGAAATCATAGAGCAATGACATAATTGAGCAATATGGCGTCGATACTCTTCAAAGGATGTATGAGTTCTCACCTCCCAATATGTCAGTAAGCCTTTGGTGGTTGCAAAATTTTAGCAAAATGTATGATGTTTATAACATTGTGAAGGTATGGTGGGTTTTAGTTAAGCCATTTCAAACTACCACAAGTAAGGTACACTTAATAAAAAAAAATCAAAAGGAACTTCAAGCCTTAGAAATTCTCTTGAACCTCTTGTATGGCAGACGAGGCACTAGATACATATGGTTAAGATGGATTTTGATTATGCATGGGGTGCTCAAGCATGGGATGATATTTTATTAGGTAGACTTCATCTCTAATCTTCTTGCACAATGTATTCCAAAGGCTAAAACTCCCTTAGATAGTGGTGCACTTGAGTTTTACATGGTGTCTTATCTTATGTATTGTGTATGTGTGAGCTAAGAGTAGTCTTGTTTCAATCCCACCTAGTAGCCTTCCTTTGCACTTGTACATGATTATTTCTTCATAGATGTTTAACTATTATTACATAATTTAACCTTTTAATGTCTTTTAAAAATGCACTTTTGAAGGGTGGTCACCTCCACGATCCAAAACACATTTCCGAAAAGGTATAAATCATTTTCTTCTCTTGCGTCATGAAATTTTCCTTCATTTCCTTGTATACTTAAATTCAAAATCCAAGGACAGATAATGGTGTAAACAACTATTATTCTTTTAATAATTATTTTTTTAGAGATTTTTTACTGTAAGATGATGTGGCATATTATGTTCTCCCTTATCATTTTTATTTTCCAATGTTCCATGTTCATAAACACCTATTCATAGGAATTGGTGATGTATAATGTTGGATGGAGTTAGTGATTGATTCAATCAACATTGACAACAATATTGAAAAATCAGATGGCATGAAAACTGTGAGTTCCACCTGCATACTTACCCTTCAAAATCCCAACTGCATACTTATCATTCATATAAATATTACTAGAATGAGATCTTACAAGCACATTAGAACAATTCAATCCATCTACCATTAATAAACAAACTTGTAACTCACCCATGAGATCAAAACATAATAATAGTGTTAGAAGGAAGTGACCCTCTAGGCCTAGACATAGATTCATATGCACATTTCCCATCAAACAACCTATGCATGGTACATTTATCATTCCTTAGCTTAAGAATTGAATTTTTGAATTTTCAGCATTAAAATTAAACATTTATCAAAAATTACAAGATTTGACAAAATCCCGTAATTTCTCCAAGGTTCGTGTACTTCCATGAAAGCTGGGAGAAATCAGAGACATGTGTCATGATCCTTGATGTAGAAGGATGCATGAATATCTATTAGGTTCTAGATCCGATCTTTCCCGGTGTCTGGTCAACACTAGTCAAACAGGGTCACTTCAGCAGAAAATACCCTGTTTTAGCATAAAATTATGGACAGATTTAGATTTTCTGATTTAATACATGTATTTTTGTTGATTTAATACATGACTCAAATTATTCTTACTCATGCTATACTCCTCAATCTTTCCTAAAGGAAACTGACACTATTTACCTTATCTCAAGGTTAACTTAGGTTATGTCAACACTTAGAATTTTCTATATACTTAAACTATATTCAATCATCTTAGGGTTTATGCTTTGAGATTTGGAAACTTGGACTCGGATTGTCAACAATTGTCAACTCACATAAAGTGTGATGAACAACATGACAATAGTTGTACTAAAAGTGTGATGGAAATCACATAATGTGTGATGAACAACATGACAATAGATGTACTAAAAGGGTATTTTTTCATAATACACCTCATGAGAGCACCTCTTCTCTTGACATTATATAAATCATGGTACGATTAGTATATCCTACCATATAGTATAGTTACATCAACATTGTATAAATTAGTTAGAAACATGCAATTATTAGATAGTAATGCACAACAGGTTCATATATATCCACATCATCATGGTGATGTTATCAAGTCATCTTGTTGACGAATGGACCAATCATAGGTTGCCACATATCATTGATGATGTCATAAATTTAGATTTAAGGAGAAAAGTGATACCTTCAAGATATGACACATGGAATTCTTGCACATATGGATTAAAGATATATGGCATTCTCTTTTTCATCAAAATATATCTAACTGTTGACTTCTAGATTTGAAGTGAAGTTTAAATGGATTTCATATAAATTTTGTGCCAGTTGAGTTGATCATCCTTCACATATCATGTTTTAGGATTTGGCATTGTTTTCTCCATGGGATTGACACGTCTCTTAATTGAATTTAATAAAATTTTAAGCTTCAACATACATATGGATTTGATACTTTATGTTTTGTAGATTGCATGACCTTTGGAATAGACCCACATTTATTTATGGAGGATTTAATAACACTTTAGGTCTAGAAATAACTAGGTGAATTTAAAATATTGAAACAAATAAAACATAACTTGCATATGTCATTGCTAACAAACCATCTTGAAAATTGGTCTCGTTCACTTAGTTTCCTTCCATAAACATATATCCTATACTCTACCATATGATATTTGCTTGCCTCTAGACCAAATAATTATTGTTTTGTCAGCTCAACAAGAAAACAACCTTGAAGTTGAATGAGAATATTTTAGCGCACAATGAATTCCATATGGTTAATGATTGTATTTGAATATCTCACTACAACCAACGATTGAGCACATGAACCTTTAGAAATTTTCAATCATTTCCAAAGTGCATAAGATTTTTCTTGGTTGTTGGAAAAAACACCAAGTCCCCATGCAAAAGAAGTTTCAATTGTTACTCCAAGGTCCATGATGACACCCCCTCCCCTGCCCATCCCAGCCACCCCAATTTTTTACCAAGTTACTCACATACCAATGGTGAGACTTTTTTCCCTCCTTGCATTTCCCCATGATGATCTATGGAGTATGAAGAAGCAATTCCAAATTTTTGTGGGTTGATTTTGATGGAAAAATAATTGAAGAGGTATGGGCTTATGCAATGGTTATCAAGCATCCAAGGACTCCATCAGTCCTCCTAAGCTACATTCTCCATTGGCTCCACTCCACTTACTAAGCCACATGCTTCATTGGTTCCACTCCAGTTACATGAACACTATCGCAACCAAGGCATCCCCAAGTCAAATACATCCCTCCATGAAAGAAGCCAAGCTACCCTATGTTGTCTAGGGCTCAATTCCCTCCTCTAGAATGTCAATGCTTATTTTCTAATGTAGGTCATCCTCCCAAGAAAGAAACCAATATAAATTTGTCCAACATAAATAATGTCCCAAATTATCTAACCATAATAATAGTGTTAGAAGGAAGTTACCTGTTGGTCACTATAATTGCTTATTAGTTAAAACAATCAAGTGTTACATAAATTGTCAACCCAGGGAGGTCTGTTTATTTCAAAGGAAATCACACACTGTATATGCTCAATCTCAAAAGCAATCCAAAGTTGTAGTAAAAGTTACACCAATCACACCTTGCTTTGAACAGACTGAAGTTCTACTCTGAATTATAGTTAAAGCAATCTATCTATTGCAGAGTTTAAGATTCAAAAGGAAATAATTATCAGAAGAATGTTGGAGTACATTAAGAAACAAAAACCTAGGGAAAAGGAACCTTTCATCATACTGCAAAGAAAACTAACTATTATGTAATAGAGAATAGGACCCTATTTCCCAAAGTAGGAATCTTCAGCACCTGTCTCTGACTATCACACTTTCATAAACTCATTTTGCAAACAGAATTACCAATCAGAATGATTAAATAAGTATTGAAGACTACCTATTTTGTAACAGAGAACAGGACCCTATTCCCCAAAGTAGGAATCTTCAGCACCTGTCTCTGATTATCACACTTTCATAAACTCATTATGAAAACAGAATTACCAATCAAAATGATTAACAATTACCTAGGAATGAATTGTATGAAAATGATGTAACAATAAGTGGAAATAGAGTTTTAGCAAAACAGAGTTTAAACAAGGTATAGATAAAAACAATACTAACACACTACAAAAACTAATGGGTGAATATTGTGAAGAAGGTGGGCCCTCTCCTTCTCACAAGATTCCCCAGAGATGGAAGGAACTAAGAAGAAATGCTCAGAATGATCTTTTATTCATCTGTCAAATGTGACGAGTTACAATATCCAAAGTGAACATGCTCCTTCTCTGTAATTCCTCTCTAGCTAAGCCTTTCATAATATCCCTTCTAATGTTGATTTCTCCCCTATTGAAAGAGGAGAATCCCCTTAATACAATTAAGCATAAAATTACATGTGTACATACAAATCCTATTCTTAGTCTGATCTAATCTTCTATGCTAGAATAGGATATTTTGATCTCCCAAAGAAAAATGTTGTTATAGTGGTTGTAATGGTGAGATCGGAAGAGCGGTTCAGCAGGAATGCCGAGACCGATCTCG